>JACXGM010021156.1:0-17516 GCA_016801145.1 Umbra pygmaea
AAAACTAGTGGAGTTAGGCTTCATACCTATAAAACTAGTGGAGTTAGGCTTCATACCTATAAAACTAGTGGAGTTAGGATTCATATCGATAAAACTAGTGGAGTTAGGCTTCATACCTATAAAACTAGTGAAGTTAGGCTTCATACCTATAAAACTAGTGGAGTTAGGCTTCATATCGATAAAACTAGTGGAGTTAGGCTTCATACCTATAAAACTAGTGGAGTTAGGATTCATATCGATAAAACTAGTGGAGTTAGGCTTCATACCTATAAAACTAGTGAAGTTAGGCTTCATACCTATAAAACTAGTGGAGTTAGGCTTCATATCGATAAAACTAGTGAAGTTAGGCTTCATACATATAAAACTAGTGGAGTTAGGCTTCATACCTATAAAACTAGTGGAATTAGGCTTCATACCTATAAAACTAGTGGAGTTTGGCTTAATAAATATACAACTTAGGGTTCATATATTTAAAATACAACTTGTGGAGTAAGGCTTCATATATATATATAAAATTCAACTAGGTGTTAGGCTTCATATACACTCACCTAAAGAATTATTAGGAACACCCGTTCAATTTCTCCTTAATGCAATGATCTACTCAAACAATCACATGGCAGTTGTTTCAATGCATTTAGGGGTGTGGTCCTGGTGAAGACAATCTCCTGAACTCCAAACTGAATGTCAGAATGGGAAAGAAAGGTGATTTAAGCAATTTTGAGCGTGGCATGGTTGTTGGTGCCAGACAGGCCGGTCTGACTATTTCACAATCTGCTCAGTTACTGGGATTTTCACGTACAACCATTTCTAGGGTTTACAAAGAATGGTGTGAAAAGGGAAAAACATCCAGTATGCGGCAGTCCTGTGGGCAAAAATGCCTTGTTGAGGCTAGAGGTCAGAGGAGAATGGGCCGACTGCTTCAAGCTGATAGAAGGGCAACTTTGACTGAAATAACCACTCGTTACAACCGAGGTATGCAGCAAAGCATTTCTGAAGCCACAACACACACAACCTTGAGGCGGATGGGCTACAACCGCAGAAGACCACACCAGGTAAAACTCATCTCCACTACAAATAGGAAAAATAGGCTAAAATTTGCAAGAGCACACCAAAATTGGACAGTTGAAGACTGTCACAGATTTCTGTTGAGACATTCAGATGGTAGAGTCAGAATTTGGCGTAAACAGAATGAGAACATGGATCCATCATGCCTTGTTACCACTGTGCAGGCTGGTGGTGGTGTAATGGTTTGGGGGATGTTTTCTTGGCACACCTTAGGCCCCTTAGTGCCAATTGGGCATCATTTAAATGCCACGGCCTAACCTGAGCATTTTGTCTGACCATGTCCATCCCTTTATGGCCACCATGTACCCATCCTCTGACGGCTACTTCCAGCAGGATAATGCACCATGTCACAAAGCTCGAATCATTTCAAATTGGTTTCTTTAACATGACAATGTGTTTACTGTACTAAAATGGCCCCCACAGTCACCAGATCTTAACCCAATAGAGCATCTTTTGGACATGGTGGAACGGGAGCTTAGTGTCCTGGATGTGCATCCAACAAATCTCCATCAACTGCAAGATGCTATCCTATCAATATGGGCCAACATTTCTAAAGAATGCTTTCAGCACCTTGTTGAATCAATGCCACTTAGAATTAAGGCAGTTCTGAAGGGGAAAGGGGGTCAAACACAGTATTAGTATGGTGTTCCTAATAATCCTTTAGGTGAGTGTATATATAAAATTCAACTAGATTTTAGGCTTCATACTTATACGACTAGTGGAGTTAGGCTTCATATCTATAGAATACAACTAGTGGAGCTAGTGTTCTTATCTATAGAATACATCCTGTTGGAGTTAGTCTTTATATCTAAACACCTAGAGTTAGCATGCATACCAATACACCTAGTAGAGTTAGCATGCATACCAATACACCTAGTAGAGTTAGCATGCATACCAATACACCTAGTAGAGTTAGCATGCATACCAATACACCTAGTAGAGTTAGCATGCATACCAATACACCTAGTAGAGTTAGCATGCATACCAATACACCTAGTAGAGTTAGCATGCATACCAATACACCTAGTAGAATTAGCATGCACACCTATACAACCTAGTGGAGTAAGGATTTATATCTATAAAATACAACCAATGACAGTATACAAGATGGACGAAACCTTGCCATTCATTCCAATGAACATGAAGTCAATTAGAAGCACTTTTTTGGTGATAGCCGAGCGTACTGCGCAGCCTCACGCTGAACGTGATGACGTAGATGTGGCATGAGCAACGTCTCTGAAAGTTGGAATTCTTATTTTAGCCGTGCCAAGAGAAATCTGAATCATGCCAAATCATGCCTCTTGCAGAGAAAGGAGAGTGTGAGTATGAGTTGTCCATGAGCGTAGGAGCAGGAACAACTTTTGGTAAGTATTCTAATTAATTATTTTATCATTTTGACAAAATGTTTCAGTTTACAATTGTTTTCTACCAATTTTTTGATTTGGTCACAAATACGAACCAACAAGCCAGTATTTTAGGGGTATGCGTTTAAGGCAGGGTACGCCTCCCGACTGCCTGCGAGCTTTTCCTGGACTTTACGGTAATTTCTCTACTGTGCGACAGTAAGTTGCTTGGTTATGACACAAGTGAGCATATTTTCACAAAAACGGCTGCTACGTCTGGCCTCTCTCATAACGTGAGATACAAGGTAATGGAGATTTTTATACATTGTCCTGTTTCTTGGGCTGTGTACCTTCAAATCCCCCACCCGGTACAGCCAGAAGAGGAATGGCCACCCCCTTGAGTCTGGCCTCTCTCTAGGTTTCTTCCTGGGTCCCACTTACTAGGGTGTTTTTCCTAGCCACTGTGCATCGCTTGTGTTGCTTGCTTTTGAGGGTCTCGGGCCGGGTGTCTGTCAAAGCACTTTGTGACAACTGCTATTGTAAAAAGGGCATTATAAATAAATTTGATTGTTCATTTCTAAAGAAATCAATCAATCAACAGACAAATAGTCTTCAAATGCTTTGGATGTAAATTTATTCGCTGTCAAAGTGACCCCTAAAATGAATGGAATGCTAACATAAGGTGATAGCCAGGTAGCATCAGAATCCACCCAGAGCTGCTTGAACTTCCGGATGTAAACTTACCCTCTTCGAATACAACCAGTAGAGTTAGGCTTCATACCTATACAACCAGTGGAGTTACAATTCATATCTATAACAAACTGTCTTTTTGATGCCACGTTCATGTGAAAGTCAAAACTACGAAAGTCTGAAATGTCAGGCTTGCTATTTGGTTGAATCCAGAGAACGTATCCCTACCAAAAATTAGATGAACCATAAATGTTTCAGCTTACAATTGTTTTTTTCCCAATTTTTGATTTGGTCACAAATACGAACCAACAAGACAGTATTTTAGGGGTATGGGTTTAAGGCAGGGTACAAAACTGAGGTCCTTAAGGGTTGAGACATTTCCGTGAATCCCCAACCGCCCCCTATACACTACACATGTTTAGAGAGCATGCCGTAGTCAAGTGTTGCTGAATAAACATCAAGGGTGACTTCTACAGCTGGCTAGAGGTTTAGTACACACAGGGGCGCCACCAGGAATTTTGGGCCCAATGACAAAAAATCTAATTGGACATGCAATTCCCAACAAATGTGTGATGCATGGTTGGCTAAAGTAGAGGAAGTACCCTTGACAGAGCTGTCAATCAAAACTGAACTATACGGTGACATCTAATGAGTTTGCAGAGCGAGCCCAACTTCTAAACACAGGAGAACAAGAGAAAATACGAACCTAGACACTTCAAATAATTAAATTAAGTCCCGAGCAGGGCCCCCTTTTAGCTCTAGTGCACCTAAATTCACATTCTTTAGAACCTACAGGCTTAAATAGTCCTAAATATCATATTGCGGAAGGCATCTTTAAGTCGGGTGGTTTGACGACATTGTGCACAAATCCTGACAGAACACATTTTCATGGGGACCCTTTTTAACTCCATAGCGCCACTTTTTCAACCAGTAGACTGCATCTTCAATTAATAATAAAAGAATGGCTTTCTAATTTACATATCTCACCAATGGTTTAAGCATCAAACATAATAAAACATTTCACAGGTAATTTTCTATACATTTCATTTTGTGCGCGTCAAACAAATGTTTGTCATATTGTCATTGGCCACGCATACCCATTCTTTTGAGTGAAATTGTGAATTGTGAAGGCATATTATGGGATTCTACTTCCTTAGCCACTTGTTTGCAGAGGCTCACTTCAAGTGGGTATCTGAGTCTAATTAGCCCCTATAACCTTGATCATTTCACTCCCTCAGTTCTGGGAAAATTTCCAAATTGACATTTGAAGAATTAAGAGCCACGTGGAGTATGGCGGGAAGAGTACAAGACTTAATGTCTCTACCTGGGTAGTTGACAACCTTACAGGGTGTCCTGTGCCTGAGTCAGTCATGGTTACAGATTTAAAAAACATGACAAAGTCTTTCAGCCATTAAACAACATATTACATATCCATCACAAAATGGGTGGTTTAAAATAATAGTTTCTTATTCATAAAGGTAAACATTTTTAATTAAGAAGCTAAACAAAAACACCCATTCTAATGTGAAAATCATTCGAATGGAAGCCAACTTTGTCAAAATATAAACATGTGTCACGTACGTTTGACCATTTTTAACTCCATCAACCACTACTACAGTTTCCTTCAATTTCACCCAAACACATTTTCCTTTTAAATTATTTATTTATATATATTTATTTCATCTCAGTTTGGTTGGTATTCTTTTTAATCATCGTTGTTGCACTTTAGTATTTTTGTACTCCAAAAATTTTTTTTTAAAACAATAATTAAAATGAAACAGAAAGTGTAAGATAACATAAGATACTGGTGCTGAGCAGAGAGCTGGTTAGGCAATTAGTCAGATGGAAAGACCCGGAAGAGGGGAACGAGGTGGATGTCAGTCAACAGCACACACGTCCTCACTGACCATGATGCACTGGGAGTCCTGCAGATGGGAGGGGGGCATATGCTTAATAGCTGTACAGCACATATTGCGTTGGGATCAAACTCAAGCAACCGCTCTGTCTCTGGTCAGTTCCTGTTTTTTCTTCATTTGAAGCAATGGGAGCAGGTCTCAGACTGATGATGTCATGAAGGCGGGGCCACTTCTGTGCGTCCACTTCACACCCTCTAGCGAGGAGGAGTTTGAAACGTGGAGGGGGAGGGCAAGGGGGCTGCACTTGTGCAGAGTAGTAGTCTCCTGCCTGGATGAGAGCATGGCCAGAAGGAGGGGGCGTATCTGTTGGGCATCATCCACTGGGGGGGGGGGGGGGTAAACATGAGGTCAAAGGGCATGACTGCAGATGGGGAGCAAGAGGTGGAAAGGTCTGTCAATTGTCACCTTTGAATGTTTGATGATGATGATGAAGTCAACTATATAAAGTACAATTATGTCTGTTTCACTGTCTGCATTCCAAGCGCCAACCTACGCCCATCCCCCAATCCATGGCAGCGACATCATCTCCAAAACAAGAAAAAAATTATGACAACAACGATGACATCAGTGATTGAAATGATAAAAAGAAAATGATAATTTCCTCTTCAAGTGTCTCGATAATAAAACAATTAGAACAATCGTTGTCATGACAACGAAGGAGTATTCCACTCCCTGTCCTCCTTTTGGCTAAAATTCTCAATATTCAGAGAAGAACAAAAGATATCTGAAGACATCCATAATGACAAATAATAACAATAACAATATAAAAAGCCTCCCCGACATCCAAGAACAGAACTATTTGATACAGAATTTGCAATTGCGGTCTTTACATGGCATTGCTCTACATGAGAGGCAGAGGAAGAGTGTCTCAAAACTACCCATAATGCCACAGAGTCACAAGAGGGGGCGAGAAAAAGATGGAGGTTGGGGGTGGTGAAGGGGTTTGGAATGAAGAACGTGGAGCGGGGAAATGATGACAGGCCGTGAAACGAAAGCGAAAAGGGCTAAAGAGAAAGTTAAGATGTGAACGGGGAGAAGCATAAAAGATCGCTTGAACCAAAAGTGCAAAGTTACCTCAGTAATCAAAACAAAAAAAAACTTTTGTCTTCATTGCAACACAGAACTGTTTTTTTTTTGCTTTAACAATAATATTCATTATAATAATTATAACAATAAAACTTATTTTACATAAAACAGTTATAACAGTAATAGTAACAATAATGATCATAATTTCTAGATGAACATTAGCCGTAAAAATGAATTTAAAAAAGTATTAAGAAATAGAACATAAAGAAGAAAATCAAAAGATAAAATGAGAGCTGGTTGTCCTGCGCCACCTCCACGTCACTAAGCGTCTGTGGGTTTTTCTGGGCTCCTTTGACGCTGACCCAAACCCACCCCTGCAAGCCCAATGGAATGGGTGGTTCAGAGATGCTAGCCCGCTCCGGAATGTTCCACTGAGCACAGCAGAAAAGGGAGTGGACAGAAGCCCACTGACGTTCCCGCACACAGACTTGGTGAATACTTTGGGTTTGTGGCTGAGTGTGTGTTGATGCTGATATCATCTATATACGTTTTTGCCTGTATGAAGTATGCCTGGGATATTGAGGCGCAGGAGTATGTTGCTATGGCAACGTTTCAATGGAGTGAGTGGGTCGGTGGGTGGGTTGGGAGGGGGGTAAGGGTGGAGGGGATGGGGCAGAAGGGCGGGGCGGGATCATGAGGTGGTAGGAAGAGAATGGGGGAGGCGGAGCACAATCTATCCAGTTGGATGGAACAGCCGAAACGAAGAGCCAATGATGGCAATGCTTGCTGGGTGGCTGTGCAGAACAGAATGCTGGCTTTGTACTCCTCCCCCAGGCAATCACCCCACCCACCCCACCCTGGTCTGCCCTCCCCAGGCCCCAGGGCTCACACACAGCGCCCCCTCCAGACAGACAATGTTGTTTTGGCGTGATTCTGCTTAACACAGGTGGCTGTTATGGATCTTTTTACACAGGACACGCCCCTAGAAGAGAGAGAGAAATGGAGTGTCATTCGCCTGCAGTTACAAACACAGGACTTTCACCTCAATGACTTCACATGGCACAGTGGTCTAACTGCATCACGGTGACCAGGGTTCACATTCTCCCATACATGTATTCATAATTCCTGTTTAACAAGCAATGGTTTATGAATTGGACGGCTCTGCAACACGCGCTTGAAGGAAGCATGTACTAAATCTTTATTAGTCTGCAGCTGTTAAGGCCTGGCTGATGAGAAGAGGTGAAAGAAGAACTGGACTTGATCATTTGTGAAGGGAGGAAAATAGGAGAAAATAAAACCTTTCAGTATTATGTTTGAAAGTCTTAGACCAGAAATTTTCATCTGTGTGCCGTGAGAACTCCCAAAATGTTCTGTGAAATTTCTCAAAATCTGATCGTATTTTTTGGGGGGGTGAAGACTGTGCAGCACTTTTTTCCTAACGCTCTTTTCGCTCTCCCGTAAAGATTTACCCAACTATCTCACATCACGCACTCAGATGAACTTCGATCCTCTGATCTGATTGGACAGTGCAGCAGGCTCGCACCTGCAGTAGACAAGCACACACATCCATGGCACTGAAAAACGTGTCTGTAAACAAACATCAAGCCCCATTCCATATAAGTAACTTTCTGCTAAGTATTCACAAAGGTTTTAAGTAGGCTAGTTGGATAAACCATGTCCAGGATGATATTTTTTTGGTTTGATTGCAAACAAAATGTTTGCAATCAAATGTGTTCAGTAAGTATAGTTTGAATGGCCCAGGGAGAATGGAAAGCAAGCGAATACATATACAGGTAGGATTTCTTCAGCTTGTGTAATCATTGTAATGCTCAACTATAATTAATTCAAACATCTATCTCTTGGTCTTTACTAAATTATGTTTTGTGCACTTGGAAACAAGCGAGATATAGAGAAAGTGAAAAATACGTGTTGACCAGACGCGTCCAAGTTCAATAGCATATAAAATCATGTTTTGGTCAGGCAAGTGTGAATTACTGCGCAAAACTTGTAAAATGTGTTGGTGTGCCATTTTTGGTCCCACCCAAGTGTGCAGTGTCAAGCAAATGTCGGAAACCACTGCCGTAGACATCGAAAATCTTTTGCATTATGCTGCCTGGAACAAGGGTAAACCCTGAACTACAGCCATTTATATTTTAATAATGTTGTTTACTTGCTGCACATCTTAGAATGAGTCCTCAGAACGCAGCAAAAAGCTGATCAAGACCGATTTCATAAAACAATATCGATAATGTCTTTATCATGGCATTTACATTAACAATATAGCTTTGGGACACTAAACCTTGAACATTTCCCTTTACTGTCTTGACAGAGGCCTTATGTCCAAAAACAAACATTTTTGCATAGGTGCCGCCGTCGCACATTCTAATGGGATCAACAGGTTATCAAACACGCAATGACGGGAACTACACTGGCAGGAAAAAGTATACTAACCACTTGGAACTACCTCGAGATCTACATAAATTGGTCCAAAAATGTATTCTGATATATAAAGTAACAACATTTTATACGCATATCGTTATACATTTCTTTAATAGAGCTCCCTTTTTTTATTGCTGTAAAAGAGCTCCTGGCTTCAGAACCTGGACGTCCCTGGCCAGTGGAGGGGTGTGAGCGTACCCATGTTACACCCCTGCCTGCTCCATGCTGTACTGCAGGTCTGGAGGTTTGTAGCTCAGCAGCATATCTGTGGTGCAGGATGACGGGTAACAGGCTGCTGTGTGGATGTCCTCCTCCACGTCACAAACTGAAAACACACACACAAAGCCTCTCAGTACCAACGAGCCGTCCCTAAGTTTAACGCTTAGGTTTCCGGAGGGATTTGTCACAGCGTGCGTTGTGTGGACCTCTTACCGGACTCCTCCCGCTGCTGGAGCTGTTGACTTCCTGTCAGAGACGTCTGGCTCAGGATGTCAGACATGCGGGCGGAGCTTAGAGCCTTGCCGGCCAGTAGGCTCATCCCAGACATGGGCTCAGCCTGGTCCTGAAGACAAACATAGAAGCATGTTACGAACATCGATGTGGACGGAGGTGCGCACGTACACACAGAGACCAAGGCGAACTGTAAACATACAGCGAAAGACTCACATAGGCATCGTCGCAGGTCTGGATGGTGTGGTGACGCTGGAGCTGGCCTCGGGGCCGGTAGCCGTCCCCCTGGGGCCCCCTGGCGGGGTAGGCCCCTCCGTTATGGTCGGGCATCCCCTGCTCCATACCCTGCGGTCCCTGGGTCCGGCTGTCAACCTGCTCGTTGTCTATGTGAAGAGGGAGAACATGATTTAGGTTGGCCTGACAGACCTCACAGTTTAATACGCAATTTAATGAGGGAGAACATGATTTAGGTTGGCCTGACAGACCTCACAGTTTAATACGCAATTTAATGAGGGAGAACATGATTTAGGTTGGCCTGACAGACCTCAGTTTAATACGCAATTTAATGAGGGAGAACATGATTTAGGTTGGCCTGACAGACCTCAGTTTAATACGCAATTTAATGAGGGAGAACATTATTTAGGTTGGCCTGACAGACCTCACAGTTTAATACGCAATTTAATGAGGCGTTACCCAACTATCCAAGCCTAACAGGGGAGGGATTGGTTATGCCAATAAAAATAACATCTAGGTATGTCGTTTTTATGTAAAAATATTTCTATACAAGATACAAACATGAACAGGCCCTTTTCAATCTTTGTTAGATTTCGGGTTTCTGTCATCTGACCAAACGTAGCATCACAATTCTGTAAGGATTTCTCATGTGAGTCAGTAGAGCTTATGTAATCGCTCTGTAAACGAATGAGGGTGCAGTTTGTCTTCTAGCACTGACGAGGCTGATAGCATCTTCAGTGAGTAAGGTGTGCTTAATATTACTGAGTTGTAATAGCATCTTCATTGAGTAAGGTGTGCTTAATATTACTGAGTTGTAATAGCATCTTCATTGAGTAAGGTGTGCTTAATATTACTGAGTTGTAATAGCATCTTCATTAAGTAAGGTGTGCTTAATACTACTGAGTTGTAATAGTATCTTCATTGAGTAAGGTGTGCTTAATATTACTGAGTTGTAATAGCATCTTCATTGAGTAAGGTGTGCTTAATATTACTGAGTTGTAATAGTATCTTCATTGAGTAAGGTGTGCCTAATATTACTGAGTTGTAATAGTATCTTCATTGAGTAAGGTGTGCTTAATATTACTGAGTTGTAATAAAATCTTCATTGAGTAAGGTGTGCTTAATATTACTGAGTTGTAATAGTATCTTCATTGAGTAAGGTGTGCTTAATATTACTGAGTTGTAATAGTATCTTCATTGAGTAAGGTGTGCTTAATATTACTGAGCTCTCATTTCAAATGAGTTTATAAAAGAGTGAAAATATGTAGCAATGTAGATTTTAAGGGACAGGTTTATTTTTTATCAGGGGGGTGTTGGAGTCTTTATTTCTGCTCTGGGGGGGGGGGGGGGCTGTGTGTGTTTTGTACAGGGGCAGAGGGGAGGGCACTGGGTTTAGCTTTTTTAATGGAGTTTAAAAGCAGGTTTTCCTGATTCATTTTAACATGTGGGTTTACTTTGGAAAGTGTCCAACCTTTTGACGTTTCTTAGCGGTTGGTCGACTATCCTTTTTACTGTGGTCATAATATGTACATGGGGAGTGGTGCTGCAGCTTTTGTTACACACAAGGGGGGATTCAAGTAGACATATTTGTTTACAGTGTGGAGGTTGGCCCCCGACCTCACAATAGATAACAAAGAGTCCCTAAATAGAATCTGCCTGAAACAGCAGGCCTTACCTCTGGTGGAGGGGACGCCCCTCATGTAGGCGTGTCTGTGGGTGGGGGAGTTGTAGGGGGGCGTCCCTCCCCGGGGGGGCCCCAGCAGCTCAAGTCCGTCCCCAGGGCCTTGGGCCTTGGCCAGCAGGCCCTGGGGGTAGCTGGGGGGCGGCAGGTCGTCCTCTTCCATGCTCTCCGAGTGGGGCAGGATGGGGGCGTGGACGTCCGGGGGCCTAATCTGGAGCAGGTGGTGGTACGGATGCTGGGCCCCCCCCTGGGTCTCCAGAGCCTCGCCCTGGACCATCGAGCGCAGTAGCAGCAGCTCCCCGTAGTCCTGGGGCACGCTGGGGGGGGCGGCCGGGGGCGCGGGCCTGGGGCTCTGTCGCTTCAGCAGCGTGGCCAGGTCCTGGGGGGGCAGCCGGGGGTCATTGTGTCCCGTCAGAGAGTGCCGGGGGGAGAGCAGGCCCTGCAGGGTGGGGGTGACGTGCTGCTGGGGGCGGTACTCCACCGGCGTCGGGGAGAGGAGCGCCTGCTGCAGAGCAGACGGGCTCCCGTAGCCCCCGCCCCCAGGGCCGCCCACCACCCCGCCCTGGTACCCTTCCATGCCCGGAACGTTGAGGGAGGTGCCCTGGAGGTAGGGGTTGTACCCCCCCACCATCCCTGAGGGTCGCGTCCCCTCGCCGAACAGGTGGGGATTGAAGGAGGCCTGGTCGTAGGTGTTGAAGCGTCCGAGGCTGCGGCTGGGGAGGGAGGGGTGGGGTAGTAGAGTCAGCTAAGACCACCAGCAACGACAGCTTTACACGACAACCTCATGCATATAATGGAGTGAAATACACCCCCTCGAGAGCATAAACAACCCCATTTCCCAGAAAGATCTGACAAATGCCATTTATTAGCAGTAGGAAGTATTGATGATAAATTAATGTAATGGAGGTACTGTATGGCACCAAACTTATATGCCTAGATGCTTAGACAGACACTAATACTACACTTGTACATTTTCAGCTGGCCTCTATAAATGGTTATGACCATATGTACGGTAAGTCAGCGGATCCAGATAACAGCGAGTGCCTGCAGTGAAATGTAGACAAGCAAGACTAAGTCACTTTGGATGTACAGTACAGTCAGTGTCTGATAAAATCAAATCGTTTTGCATTTGACAGGTTACAGGACCAGTTAGGTGTGGAAGCCAACCAGTTAGGTTTAAATTGGGCTACTTGCTCTCTGTGACATAACTGAACTTTTCTGGGCCAAACACAGAAATACAACAAATAGATTGGTAGAAGTAGGTCTTCCTATTTTTTTGTGTTGCTACCAGCTGAGATTGTATAGAAATACATCACATACGCTGTTGGCTGAAGATCTTAGTTTTAACAGTATTGCTACCAACTAGGAAGGTATAGAAATACAACACATAAAAATTTGGCTGAAGATCTTAGCTTCCACAGTATTGCTACCAACTAGGGTGGTATAGAAATACAACACATATAAATTTGGCTGAAGACCTTAGCTTCCACAGTATTGCTACCAACTGGGGTGGTATAGAAATACAACACATAGAAATTTGGCTGAAGACCTTAGCTTCCACAGTATTGCTACCAACTAGGGTGGTATAGAAATACAAAGGTTTTCTAGTTCCTACAGTGTTGCTACCAGCTGAGGTAATTCCAACACTTACATCTAGTCAGTCAGCCAATCCCAGTGAAGGATTCAGAGGAGGCATGACGTCTTCCTTTTCAGCCAAGCAGTTAGATTTTCGAAGTGGGGGGGGCAGGGTTATCATAAACTGGTATCACAATCTTTATTAACAGTTTATTAACTGTTCTACGAGTACGTTGTTTTCCCCCTAGGCTTGACTGACGTATAAAAGGCTGAAATCTACAACAATTGTAAACAAAATAATAATAATAATAATAATTAATTAAAAAAAAGATAAACATTAAAAAAAATTCCACAGTGAGGACATGCAAGTCCAAAACACAGAGTCGAAGAATTACATAAAAACTGTGAGAAATAGAGAGTGCGTGGGTCCGCGCCGTAAAGTGCAGTAGGAAACCAGCCGGGCCAGGCCACACAGACGGGCAGCATGCGGGTCACCTGTGTGTCTCGGCGTTGTCTGCGCTCAGCTGCTTCCCGAGGATGCGATGGCTGCACGGCGTGGAAAGGAAGGCCTGTTGGTGGCGCTGCTGAGCACCTGCCCCCCCCAGCTCCACCTCCTGCACCTGGATGGTCACCTGCTGCTGAGGTACACCCCCACCCTGCGCCATGGGAACGCCCCCGCCACGAGAGGAGTTGCAGGGCTGCTGAGAAGGGAGGGGAACGGGGCGTAGGCTGCAGGGTGGGGGGCTACCACTGGAGGGCTGGTAGAGGGCGGGACTGTGCTGGTACTGCCCTCCTGTGGGGAGGAAAGAACAGTCAGCCAACTGGGTGCACAGGCCGCATAACTCAATTGGCTGTTCAGTCAATCCAGATCAGATTAAATGGGCGGAGTTAGAGCTCACCATGCCCCTGCATCATCGCTGTGGGAGGAGGGCTCTGATTGGGCTGTCTGAACAGGTGGTTGCTGGGATGTGTAGGCGGTGGGCTGGAGGGCTGGATATGCAACCTGAGGGGAAAGGAGGGGGGGTAATGGGGGAAGGGGGGGTAATGGATAACACTTTACAGCCTGGCTTTTCTGAGCAGCAAAACACCGGTTTACAGCACTAGATAGTTTTAAAGTAACTATCTGTCAATTCAAATAAATAATAAAACAATTCTGAGATTTCTGCAATTTGTTCATCTAAAACGGGGTTTGAAGCCTTTGACAATTACATTATCCACACGGTCAGATTTAGCCTAATCACTGAGTGCAGTAGAATGTAATGTAGAAATATCAATACACCAAATCTGAAGAGCTGGACAAAATAAAAAAATGGCGGACAATTCCTCTCACGTGTTAATAACAATCTTCCCAATAAGATAATCTATGAAGAAAATGATTAACATTCACACACCACAATAGACATGCTAGCCAGCCACAGGATTTATGTAATCTCATTTGTTTTTTCATAAAGTGCTTTTAAAGTGCACAACGAAGCAATAGCTAGCTAGACTGTAGTAGTAACCGAGTGTAGCCGGATCGTTATCCTACTTATGTTAACTATACCGCGGCAACATGATGTTGCGACTAGTAGTCTTGTCATGGCAAGCAAAGTGATCGCATGGCCACCGATTTTAGAAAGATATAAAATGTAGCTGAAAACAAAAGACATTCGGAGCAACATCAACCTGAAGAAATGTATGGCCTTCACACACCTGAGATC
Organism: Umbra pygmaea; assembly: GCA_016801145.1. Taxonomy (NCBI): domain Eukaryota; kingdom Metazoa; phylum Chordata; class Actinopteri; order Esociformes; family Umbridae; genus Umbra; species Umbra pygmaea. The sequence goes on from JACXGM010021156.1 coordinate 14,120, forward strand.
CTGTAAAGTCATCTCTAACTACTGCTAGGTTCTTTTTCCCTTGTCCAGCATTGATGTTTGTATTAGTCCTGCATACCACAGTTGTTCTATGTCAGGAATAAGTAAACAGGCATCACCCAGTACCACTACTACAAATTACACGCAAGAGTAATTTATATTACAGGAAAGTTGGATTTCTTTGGCACCAGGGTAAATGAGCATGACAGCACTGTCTGCGTCTGCATACATGAATACTGGCCGTATCCAGAACTTTTTATTCCAAAACAAGACATTGTGCATTGTGCCTTGTAATGGGTGTGCAATTGCAACCAAAATTATTCAACCTGCATCGCAAATCAGGTTTATTGTCAAAATGTACAGACTTTCAGCTGTTTGCAATTAACAAATCAAACAAAGCAATTGATATAGCCCCACCCTACGAATGCATCAAGTGGTTTCCGCAAATCCAACTGAAAATCCAACTCATCATAACTTCTCCAGTCTCAAATTATTCAACCACCTGAATAGAATCCCTCACAACAGCACAAATATGCAAAACAGGTGTTGTCTCAAGCACACCTGATGCACAACTAATCAAGGGCTTCATTAGTTGCATCACATGTGCTTGAGCTGGAACACATGAAATACCTGAACCTGATAGGGGTTTATTGAGTGTCACGTTAAACTGCGTGTGGGAAACATGACAGAAGAATGGGCCAAAAAATTAAGAGAAGAGATCATCACCCTTCAAAACCAAGGAACAGACTACAAAATGAAAGTGAAGGCACTGAATGTTACCAGAGACACAGTTGGAAGCATAGTTTACACGTTTAAAGTTAAGGGAACAGTGGTTACACTACCTGGACGCGGCAGAAAAAGGAAGTAATCAACTGCTGCTACCAGATTTCTGAGACAACAGGTTGTGAAAAACTCTTGAGTGACTGCAAAAGACCTGCAGTAAGACTTAGTGGCAACAGGCACTGACGTTTCAGTGAGCACAGCAAGGCGCATACTACACACAGAAGATTTCCATGTCAGAACTCCAAGACATACACCACTAGTGACCCAAAAGCACAAGACATACACCACTAGTGACCCAAAAGCACTTTTTTTATGCTTCCTTAGCATATAGGCTTGTTTCAGTCATAAAATATTCTCATTAAACTCTCTGGCTAAGACTGTTGTTTGTGTTCACCTCTGCAGCTGGTGGGTCAGGTGACTGGGCTGGATCTCCCCATGTCCCAAAGACAGGGCCTGCGGAAAGGAAAATAACAATCCAGTAATGGACGCCATAATGATGTGTGCATGGTGTGTCACTGAGAGACAGAAACAGGCACAAGGTTCATAGTGACCTGTGATTGTGTGCGTGTGTGTGAGACCTGTATCTGCTGGTGAAGTATCTGTTGCTCCTGCTGGTACATAACGTGCTGCTGCTGTGTGTGCTCCAGCAGGCGCTCGTCCTGTGGGGAGGCGTACATCTTCTGCAGCTGTTCACATTCCTGGTACACATACGCGCACAAACACCCACCCAAACATATTGTCATTAGAGCCTGCACAAATACCCCCCAAACATATTGTCATTAGAGCCTGCACAACCCCCCCAAATCATATTGTAGTTAGAGCCTGCACAAATATCACCCCAAACCTAATGTCATTAAAGCTTGCACAAACACCACCCAAACATATTGTCATTAGAGCCTGCACAAACCCCCAAAAGATAATGTCATTAGAGCCTGCACAAACACCCTCCCAAACATATTGTCATTAGAGCCTGCACAAATACCCCCCAAACATATTGTCATCAGAGCCTGCGCAAACACCCATGAAACATATTGTCATCAGAGCCTGCGCAAACACCCATGAAACATATTGTCATTAGAGCCTGCGCAAACACCCCTGAAACATACTGTCATTGGACCCTGCACAAACACCCCCCAAACATATTGTCATTAGAGCCTGCACAAACTCCCCTCAAAAATGTCATTAGAGCCTGCAAAACACCCCTAAACATAAGGTCATTAGAGCTTGCCCAAACACCCCAAAACATAACTGTAAACACCCCCCAAACATGTCATCAGAGCCTGCACAAATACCCCCCAACATATTTTCATTAGAAAATGCAAAAAAACAACCCCAAAATAATGTAATTAGATTTCTTGGGATGGGAGAAAAAAATATTTAAATATATTGCAAAACTCTTTATTGCTATATTCAAATAAATTCTCAAATAACATTTGTTAGTACAAGGTTTTAGTTAGTTATACAGTCATGACAAATAATACAGTACATTCCAGCAAGTTTACCTTTATTTTACCAGGCAAGTTGACTGACAACATGTTCTCATTTGCAGCCTCCAAATGCTGTTAAAACTCTAGTACACCTAAATGTATGCTCGTTAACCAGTCACACAAGGCACCTGCCTGCCCAACAAGCGTCAACACTCTGGACGGGTCTGAGCTGGAATAAGTTGACAGATACAAATACCTAGGGGTCTGGTTAGACTCCTCACTCACCTTCCAAACACACATTAAACATCTTCAATCCAAAATTAAATCTAGGATCGGCTTCCTATTCTGAAATTTTAAGCCCTCTGTGTAGATGTGTCGAGCCTTGTCAAAAGAATTTCTCTGCATAGGATGATGTGATGTTATCTGATGTATATGACAAATAAACAACTTTGAACTTTTGAACTTTGAATAAGGCCTCCTTCTAGGGATGCATCGATACAAACTTTTTAATTGCCAATACGATCAGAATACTGAACTTTGAGTACTGATACGATACCGAGTACAGATCCGATACCAGTGCTTTAATGCTACATAATGTAAAACTTTCACCCACCCACTGTGCTGTCAGACTTAATATAGAGACATGGGACATGTGTCTGAACTCCAAATGTCTATAGTGGAGTTAATTACAGTCACGTCTTTCAGCAAATTCTAAAGGTAGGTAGCGTCGTTTCAGACACATTGCATCAACTAGGCTGGTGGATAACACAATTTCACCAGCCACTATTGTTCATCCAACAGCATTTGGAGAGGTGCAAAACTGATAAACCACACAGAATAATAGAGTACAGCATATTACAACTAAAGTAATCTATAATAGAGTACAGCATATTACAACTGAAGTAATCTATAATAGAGTACAGCATATTACAACTCAAGTAATCTATAATAGAGTACAGCATATTACAACTGAAGTAATCTATAATAAAGAACAGCATATTACAACTGAAGTAATCTATAATAGAGTACAGCATATTACAACTAAAGTAATCTATAATAAAGTACAGCATATTACAACTGAAGTAATCTATAATAGAGTACAGCATATTACAACTAAAGTAATCTATAATAAAGTACAGCATATTACAACTGAAGTAATCTATAATAGAGTACAGCATATTACAACTAAA
>JACXGM010021157.1:7278-17501 GCA_016801145.1 Umbra pygmaea
CTTGGCTAACAGGCAGTCCTACAACTAACAAGCTATATTGTTTGCTATGTCATCTGATGGGGAACCGTAAATCTTCTTAAAAGTTTAACACTTTGTCTGCCTTATAGATTCTGCATTAAAAATAATTTGGATCGGGCTACAAAACACAACGTGTGTTGTGAACACATTGGCGACAATAGTAGACTGAATCTTTTTGGTCGGGTGCCTATAAACAAGTAAATTGATGAGGAGTTGGTTGACTTGATTGCACGCTATGATGCATCATTAGCAGACCATATTGAAACTTCTAATGTGTTCTTTGGATTGTCTAAAACCTTCTCACTGTAGCAATTGTAATTGTAACATGCAGGAGAATTATCACCTGGTTATAATAGCTGTTCTATAACTATTCTAATATGCAGTGAATACTGTTGGTTGGTTACATTCTGCATTCTACTATGAGAGGTTATCATTCGATGATAGAATGCTTGTGTTCCAACATTTCTGGTGTCATGTTGGATCTTAGGACAACTTGATTCCATGGATTACACCAAGAAACAGAACCAGTCAGCATGACAACTCCTAGGTGACCCCTGTCTGTGTTCTTGGCCACTGAATTGTGTAGTTGATGACAATGCTGCCAAAAGGCTTTGGAAATAGCGCACCTGTATTTAGTGACACAATATGATCATTACTTAGACAAACAAATGTATTATTATAATATCGATAGTCTGGCTCCTCTCTAGGTTTCTTCTTAGGGTTGTACCCTACTAGGGAGATTTTCCTAGCCACTGTGCATCAAACTGTTGTTGCTTGCTCTATGTGGTTTCAGGCCGGGTGTCTGTATAAGCAAATTTTATCCTAATTTTGTCCTTTTTGAATCAGAATGTGTTGTGTAAATTTAAACAATAACAGTAGATATAGACATAAATAGCTAAATAGTGTTAAATTAAATGGCACACTGGGCGGGTTTTCCACCTGTCCTCCCCAAACCTTTTAGTCACCAGCCGCCACTGATGTACAGTAATTAGCATGTACAATAGTTAGCATTGTACAGGAGTTAGCATGTACAATAATTAGCATGTACAATAGTTAGCATTGTTCCATATGTGGTCGCATGCTGAGCCCTGCTTGTTTGTCTGTGAATATTATCGACCGGGCGGATTGTTAGAGCGATCAATAGTACAATAGATCTACTACGCGTATCAAGTGGGATCAAATGGATAGGAGAATGAGATTTAAACAGACCTAAAATTACAATTATGGTCATGTGAATGAATGCTATGTTATCAATGTCAGTACCTGTCATCCATGTGATTAAAACAGATTGAGAATATCACATTTTTCGAAGAGAAATGAAGCAGAAAAATATAATTCATGACTATTTTTAAGAGATAAAAAATGCTAACAATTTAATGGTGGGAAATACCACCAACCCATACAGAGAATAGGTTTTTGAATAAAATATATACTCAGATTTACCTTTTTATTTATTCATGTATAAATATATAAATTATAAAAAAATAAAATATATATATATATACAGTATACACACTCACCTAAAGGATTATTAGGAACACCCGTTAAATTTCTCCTTAATGCAATGATCTACTCAACCAATCACATGGCAGTTGCTTCAATGCATTTAGGGGTGTGGTCCTGGTCAAGACAATCTCCTGAACTCCAAACTGAATGTCAGAATGGGAAAGAAAGGTGATTTAAGCAATTTTGAGCGTGGCATGGTTGTTGGTGCCAGGCGGGCCAGTCTGAGTATTTCACAATCTGCTCAGTTACTGGGATTTTCACGCAGAACCATTTCTAGGGTTTACAAACAATGGTGTGAAAGGGGAAAAACATCCAGTATGCGGCATTCCTGTGGGCAACATTTTTTTGTTGATGCTAGAGGTCAGAGGAGAATGGGCCGAATGCTTCAAGCTGATAGAAGGGCAACTTTGACTGAAATAACCACTTGTTACAACCGAGGTATGCAGCAAAGCATTTGTGAAGCCACAACACGAACAAATTTGAGGCGGATGGGCTACAACAGCAGAAGACCCAACCAGGTATCACTCATCTCCACTACAAATAGGAAGAAAAAAGGCTACAATTTTGAAAAAAGGCTACAATTTTTTCACCAAAATTGAACAGTTGAAGACTGGAAAAATGTTGCCTGGTCTGATGAGTCTCGATTTCTGTTGAGACATTCAGATGGTAGAGTCAGAATTTGGTGTAAACAGAATGATCCTTGTAAACATGGATCCATCATGCCTTGTTACCAGTGTGCAGGCTGGTGGTGGTGGTGTAATGGTTTGGGGGATGTTTTCTTGGCACACTTTAGGCCCCTTAGTGCCAATTGGGCATTGTTTAAATGCCACGGCCTACCTGAGCATTGTTTCTGACCATGTCCATCCCTTTATGGCCACCATGTACCCATCCTCTGACGGCTACTTCCAGCAGGAAGTCACAAAGCTTGAAACATTTCAAATTGGTTTCTTGAACATGACAATGAGTTCACTGTACAAAAATGGGCCCCACAGTCACCAGATCTCAACCTAATAGAGCATCTTTGGGATTTGGTGGAACGGGAGCTTCGTGCCCTGGATGTGCATCCCACATATCTCCATCAACTGCAAGATGCTATCTATCAACATGGGCCAACATTTCTGAAGAATGCTTTCAGCACCCTGTTGAATCAATGCCACGTAGAATTAAGGCAGTTCTGAAGGAGAAATGGTGTCAAACACAGTATTAGTATGGTGTTCCTAATAATCCTTTAGGTGAGTGTATACACTGAATAAAAATATAAACCCAACACTTTTGTTTTTGCCTCATTTATCATGAGCTGAACTCAAAGATCTAAGACTTTTTCTATGTACACCAAAGCCTTTTTTCTCTCAAACATTGTTCACAAATCTGTCTAAAGCTGTGTTAGTTAGCACTTCTCCTTTGTCGAGATAATCCATTCACCTCACAGGTGTGGCATATCAATATGCTGAATAGATAGCATGATTATTGCACAGGTGTGCCTTAGGTTTGCCACAATAAAAGGCCACTCTAAAATGTGCAGTTTCATCACAAAGCACAATGCCACAGATGTCGCATATTTTGAGGGAGAGACACTGACAACTCACACGCAGTGATTTAAAGCCACAACAGGTGGATTCAGCACCACGGCCAGCTTCGCAGCCTACTGATTTTTTTGTGATTCGTTAATTTGACTGGCCATTTGGGAAATCTGAGTGAATGTTAGATTGAGACAGTAAGTGTGAGACTGTAAGACTGAGGCTCTGAGTGACTATAGGATTGTTAGTATAAGAGTGAGGATCTGAGTGTCTGTAATTAATGAGACTATCTTTAGGACTGAGACTGTAAGAGTCAATCCTAGGTTATGTAGGAGTGAGACTGAGTGTCTGTAAGACTGTGAGTGCCTATAGGAGTAAGATTGTAAGAGTGAGTGTATGTTGGAGTCTGTCCTTGGGAGTAAGACTCTTGCACCCGGCGCAACAAGCTTAGCACACCTATTTTTGGGCAGTATCTTCCATTCTTCTTTTCAGGACCTTAGGGTCATTGTCCTGTTGGAAGATTAACCTTTGCCCCAGTCTGAGGTCTAGAGCACTCTGGAGCAGGTTTTCAACAAGGATGTCTCTGCACACTGCTGCATTCACCTTTCCCTCGATCCTGACTAGTCTCCCAGTTCCTGCCGCTGAAAAACATGCTTATTACCACCATGCTTCACTGTAGGGATGCTTTTGGCCAGGTGATGAGTGGTGCCTTGTTTCCTCCAGACATGACACTTGCCATTCAGGCCACAGAGCTCAATCTTTGTTTCATCAGAGCAGAGAATTTTGTTTCTCATGGTCTGGGAGTCCTTCAGGTACCTTTTGGCAAACTCCAGGTGGGCTCTCATGTGCCTTTAACTGAGGATTCTCACTAATCTACCATTCAGGCCTGACTGCTGTCAGAGTGACCATCAGGTTCTTGGTCACTTCCTTGACTAGGGCCCTTCTCCCCGATCGCTCAGTTTGGCTGGGCGGCCAGCCCTAGGAAGAGTCCTGGTGGTTCCAAACTTCTTCCATAAACGGATAATGGAGGCCACTGTGCTCATTGGGACCTTTAATGCTGCAGATATTTTTCTGTACCCTTCCCCAGATCTGTGTCTCGATACAATCCTGTCTCAGAGGTCTATAGACCTTATATAGACAGGTGTGTGCCTTTTTAAATCATGTCCAATCAACTGTATTTACCACAGGTGGACTCCAATCAGGTTGTGAAAACATTTAAAGGATGATCAGTGGAAACAGGATGCACCTGAGTGTCATGGCAAAGGCTGTAAATACTTATGTACATGTGCTTTTTCGTTTTCGATTTTTAATGAATTTGTTAGTGAAATAATAAATGTAATCACTTTTGGAATAGGGGTGTAAAATAAAATATGGAAAAAGTGAAAAATATGGGGATAATATATATATATTATATTTCCTGTTTGTAAGATTTAAGAACTACATTTATTATTATACAAATATTATTTTACAGTAATTTAACAAGGGAATTTGATTAAGAACATATTGTATAGCAACATTCTGTGGAGAAAAAGGGGACCGAAGAACAAAGCCTTGCTCAGGGACAGAAAGTCATCTCTTGCAGAGGCTGGGCTTGTGGTGGACTAGTACCGGTATGTGTGGTGTTGTAAGGGGCAGTCCCAGAGACATTTGATCTCATTGACAACAAAAAAAACAACATGAGTTGTATATTACAAGAAGCTATTTAGGGAAAAATAATAATACAGTAAATAAACATGTACAATCTAATTCAAATGCGTTGTACCACCAAAGTTAATCTAATATGTTAGACCTAACAATTTAGTTACCAATGTTAATAATTATTTCTGTTTTTTGCTGTTGTTTGTATTATTATTTAGTATTATTCTTTCCTCTTTTCTTGTTTTTTAATTTTAGGCTTTTAATCATGATTGGTCGGATCTGTTCACGCAATAGGTCATTGACCTAATTGGGGAGAGAGGAGATAGAAAATTGTAAAGGTAGAAAGAGCCCTTATGTAGCATGGATCAATGTAAATGTTCTATATGTTATTATGTAACACTGAACTGAAAGCATAATAAAAGCATAAGAGATTTTTATTTAGAAGTTTTCACAATGCAAGTAGAAAGTACCTTCTTTGATGGATTTCAATCCAAAATTAATTGAAAAGAAATATTTTAAATGTTTGTTTTATTTCCGCTTGTGCTGAAAAGCAGGCTAATTTGCGTGGGTTTAACAGTGATCAGGCTTTCTCTGCCCTGTGGTATACCGTGTTGTTAGCAGTGCTTTTCTCTGCGAGATACAGAGAGCTGTCATTAACATGGACGATGGACTGGAGAGAATATTTGTGTGGGCGGCTGATGATGGAAGCCTCTCGTTCTTTTTCACTTATTCTTTCTCTCTCTGGCAATCTGACTGTCCTTTCTCTCATTCCTTTCTACTTACCTCCCTCTCTATTTCCTTTCATTGCATATCACTAAAAAGAATTATGTTTCTCCTGAAAGCAAACTAACCACATAATGTGTAGCTAAATATGTATGTATTACCAGATGCTCTCCAAATAAAAAGAAATATATTCTGTATTTTTTATGTGTTTCTGTTTGTGTGTATGCGTGTGTTTGTGGACTGCGTGTGCGTTCTACGGTCTAGTAAGGACTTCTTCTGCTTTGCAGATACTACCAAATGTAGAATGACAGCCAGTGACCATCACTTCTGAGATTTACAAGAACCTTTGCGTAGACATTTCCGATAACAAAAAACAAAACCTGAACGTTAACAATGGCCTTCCTTCCACATTGTAAACCACATGAACATCGGCAAACCACCACCCCCCCTTCCCCCATTACAAACCACTATTTCCCAAAACATATTCTGCCCTCTCTCAGACCGGTAAATGGTGAGGGGTCTTTCTTACAAACACATGGGCCTCGAAATTCAATGTGTTGTTCAAAGCTGTTTTCACAAAAGTTGAATAGTTGGTAAAATCCTGCTATAATTACAAAAGTATTGACAGATACAGGTTGGAATTTTATTGAAATGCTTTTTCACAAATCTTCATAGTTGTGCCCTTTATTGCATTGCTGACATATCTTGCACTTGTGTATTTCACATGTGTTTTTACTTGGTTAGCAGAAAGTCATTCCTTATACAAGAGGACCAGGGTGAGAAATAGATCTAATCAACGTTTTAATTCTGAAATGTCTGATGCACTTCACTAAATAAAGGAGGCATGGCCAAAGCTATATTCCCTGACTCAGATTGGCAGTTAAGGTGTTTGAGAAATCAATGCATGAAACTAGTCAGGAAAACAAAATCTGTTTGTTAAAGCATTGTCTGATTTTCTTGGGGCACATACTGTAAGAGTGTAACAAAGTGATCTTATTTAACACTGTGCTCTTCACGTGTATACAGATTACGCCATTACCTATGATACAGCTCCAACTACTGATCTAGCCGTGTCAATGTTGCAGTCTGATTATACAGCTGAACAGGTTTTCCTTGCAATTAAAGTCTTGATCTAAATACTGAGAAAATGAAATACATGCTTTTCTCAAAGTTCTGTAAAACTATTTATTTAGGGTTTATAAATTGGTATTTGGATAGACAGTGGTCGATCCTTTAAGAAATATGTAACAGAGCTTGTTAAGATTATAAGTTGCTTACATGTGAAGTGGTGTTCTTTTTTAGAAATAACTTTAGATAACAGGAAGATAATGGAATTGTTCAATACATTTTTACCTGTTCTTGATTATGGTGATAATCACATACTCAAAGTTAATGCTGGTTCTGATAGAAAGGTGTCAGAACACACAGTGCATCACGGTTTGTTGCGTGTGGGGCTGCGTAGCCGCAGATCAGTCAGGGTGGCAATGCTGACCCTAATCCTCTGTCAAAGGCACCTACAGTGGGCACATGAGCATCAGAACTGGACCATGTAGCAAAGGTGGCTTGGTCTGATGGATCACTTTTTCTTTTACAGCACGTGGATGGCTGGGTGCGTGTGCGTTGCTTAATTGGGGAACACATGGCACCAGGATGCATTATGGGAAGAAGACAAACCTGAGGTTTCTGCTGGGAAACCTTGGTTTCCTGCCATTCATGTGGATGTTGCATTGACACGTACCACCTACCTAAACTTTGTTGCAGACCATGTACACCCTTTCATGGCAACGATATTACCTGATGGCATTGGCCTCTTTCAGTAAGATAATGCGCTCTGCCACAAAGCAAAAATGGTCCAGGAATGGTTTGAGGAACACAACAAGTTCAAGGTGTTGACTTGGCCTCCAAATTCTCCAGATCTCAATCTAATCGAGCATATGTGGGATTTGCTGGACAAACAAGTCTGATCCATGGAGGACCCACCTGTACGTAATATTAGGCAGATGCTCATAATGTAATGGCCAATCTGTGTATTGTTTTTGTTATATATTGTATTTAGTTTCAATATTGTATCTGGACCTTAATGTTTTTTTACTTTATTGCATTATCTGACATAAGCTGTGATATAAGATTTACATGCTGCACTTCTGCACACGTGACAAATAAAATGTAACACATTAAGTGAAAAACTGTGGCTATGTTTAAAAAGGCATCACCATTCTAATATATTCAGACATTTTCCGCAGTTGGTCTTTTGACCCAATCAGATTAGCTCAGTAAAATATTTGTGGTTAGAAGATCAGATTTGATCGGTCAAAATACAAATGAGTGAAAAACATTATTATTGGGCTGCCTGGTCTGACGACAGGCTCTAGTAAAATATTTATTTCTTGAAATGTTAACCATTCATGGTTCAACTTGTGATGATATAGTTTGATCTCTTTGCTTTACGCATATTTCTTTGCTTTACGCATATTTCTTTAAGTTCCTTTTGGCATTTTAACAACCTATTGGACTTATAGAAAAGTGAGTAGAGAGCTTTTGTTGACTGTGTCACAGGCATCAGTGCATTGGCCCCGGAAGTTGCTAGAAGTTTAGATGTTTAGACATAATATAAATCTGCTGCATGCTATAACCAAACATGACTAGTAACACAAATGCAATGTAATCAATGTATCAATCTAATACTTCACACAAAGGGGAGTATGTAATTCAGGCAGCCCTAAATCACATGAAATATGTTCTGAGGGAACTATTTTGTAAAACCGAAATATGTGAAATATGAACGTATGAGAGGGTCAATTACATTTGTAGGGAACTAAATTGAACACTCGAATAATGTTAAATATGAACATATGAAGATAATGACGTAGCATGTAAATAGCGTAGATTTTGCTAGGGTGGAGGTCGGGGATGGTGGATGGGCATATAAATCTGCGACTTGCGTACCAGTGTTCGCAAGTTCAAATCCAGACCGGCACTTTGTGTGTGTTTTGTTTTACATTGCATGCGTCATGCAGACACGGGATTATCGGTTTTTGTAATGTTAACCCTAACCTTAATTCTAACCTTAACCTCAGTAACGTCATATCTAACCTTAACCGTTAGTAACCTCATGCCTAACCTTAACCGTTAGTAACCTCATGCCTAACCTTAACCGTTAGTATCCTCCTACCTAACCTTAACTGTGAATGTTGCAATATAATTTCGAACGCTATGGAATGTGTGGAATGTTCTCGCATAGATCCGCTAAACGAAATGTACCGGAGCAACGTAATTGAAGTATAAATATAGCCTAATAACGAAACGTGCAGTTCAAACGTAAAAAAACCTAAATATGTTGGCATACAACGTAATTCACGTTTTTAAAATAGTTTCCTGAGAACGTAATTTGGGAGAAATTCTGAGATGTACGGTTGCAGCCAGGCAAACACATTGTCATATCATATGGAAAATAACAAGTTGATATTTTAGTACTCAAATGTATAACTTTCCTCCCGAAAAGAGGAAGGGGTTGCCCATCTGTGATGCGGATATTAATGAAACTAACGTCAGTAGTGCAACCCTTTACTGTCAGATGGAGTGAAAAGGGAATGACTGAAGGGGGCTTTTCCACTACGGATGGAGGAGGGTGGTGGTCTCGTGTGAACAGGAAACCCAGGCCACAAACTGCCGTTAACCCCCCCCCACGTCACCACACACCCCTTCCCAGTAAGTCTCCAAACTTTCATTATATGGTTGACTGAGGTGTGACAATAAAGCCGTACACACAAGATCCTGTTAAAAGATGATGACTAAAACTGAGCCTTTTGCATGGTTGTGTGTTAAAAGTGCAATACAATGATAAACGCAAGGATACATTGACGAAAATTGGACATTTAAAATGTGTGCGTGGTTACCCCTGGTCATAGAGGGAGTTTCCCTGTGGCTTTTACTGCAGATGAGACACATTTTAACCAATTAAAACACACACCCTGGAAACTACTCAAATCCAAAGCTCTCCCTTTGGTTTCATGACTTTAATGACTTAAATACAGCTATTACTGAATATAATATGCTAATTTTACATTTAAAACAATGAAACAGCCATGTCCCACTTTCATTTTGAATGTTTTTATAAAAAAAGAATATAACAAAAGATCTATAACTAAAATCTTTGTAATTTGTGCTGGTAGACTATTAGAACACTATTTCTTTTTTGTTATTACTGTATAACTTAATAATTTGCATTGGTGTACACATAAGTTCCAATGCAAAATCATACCAAATTTGGTTATTGTTTAAACTAGTGCACAATTAATAATTATATGAATTCTTTATACATTTTTATGTATTTGTAGTCAGAAGGATGACGGTTCAATTCCCGACTGCTCCAAATGTCATTGTGTCCTTGAGCAGGCACCTTACCGTAAGTTGCTCCGGGGGGATGTCCCTGTAAGTCGCTCTGGATAAGAGTGTCCGCTAAACGACAAAAAATGTCAAATGTAAATGTATTTATTATTTTATTGTTATTAATATTATAACTTCTTTACTGAGCCACGGCACAAGATTTACATGCAATACATCTGCGTCTCCTGTACATATGACAAATAAATTAACTTGACTTGAAATTGAATGCAGAAATAATACAGTAAACCATTATGAAATGATACAGTAAACCATTATGAAATGATACAGTAAACCATTATGAAATGATACAGTAAACCATTATGAAATGATACAGTAAACCATTATGAAATGATACAGTAAACCATTATGAAATGATACAGTAAACCATTATGAAATAATACAGTAAACCATTATGAAATAATACAGTAAACCATT
>JACXGM010021158.1:0-17401 GCA_016801145.1 Umbra pygmaea
GTGGTCTCACCTGTAGATGTACCTGGTATCTAGTATAGAGGTAATGGGAGTGGTCTCACCTGTAGATGTACCTGGTATCTAGTATAGAGGTAATGGGAGTGGTCTCACCTGTAGATGTACCTGGTATCTAGTATAGAGGTAATGGGAGTGGTCTCACCTGTAGATGTACCTGGTATCTAGTATAGAGGTAATGGGAGTGTTCTCACCTTTAGATGTACCTGGTAAATAGTAAAGATGTAATGGGAGTGGTCTCACCTGTAGATGTACCTGGTATATAGTATAGAGGTAATGGAACTGGTCTCACCTGCACCTGGTCTCACAGAGGAGTAGACAACATCAGACTCTGCTGGGAGTGGCTTTTCTGAAAGGTAAACAGACACTGCATTGCATACTGTCATTCTTAACACAAAATATTATATTATTCATTAATAGGGACAGATATTGCAATTTGATTTGTGATTATTTTTTAGGCAAGCTTCAGTTCAATATTTACTGTGTAATTGCTTTAAAACATGATGAAGCGTTACCACCATATACTTATTACAAGCATTTGAAATAATAAATGTGCATAATTAATAACTACAAATGTGCATTATAATGCAAACCTGAGATGTGCGATGTATGACTATAACAACTTTCCTAGGTTGGCAATATCATCGTAACCCTGTTTACTATTGTGGTGGAATTTCCATTCATGATGCATTATACTTTTCATTAAATATGTTTGGACCAATAGGATGCCTTATATTTTCACCCTGAGTGTCACTTTGAAGTATTTAGCAATATATTAATTATGTAATCAATATATTAATCATGTGTTTAATCAAGTGATATGTTAATCAATACATTATAAATAACAGTGTAATCAGCACAACTTTTGAGTATTATGAACATACCTATATTGGAAACATATGAGCTGAAAAGACATGTATTGAAATACAATTAGAGCCTGTTAGACCTAAAGGAGGCCTTGAAGGCCTCACTGGTTCTGTAGACTGTATAATTATTAATCTGTTATATGAACACCTGGTAATGCAATAGTATCAAGTCACAATGGTGCATTTTAATACCCTCAAGCAGGAGGCCACAAGGACTCAAGGCCTCAGTAGAACTGTTGGGAGTAAACAAGTCTGAAAGCTCCATTGTTTAAGGAGTTCTGGGTTCTGTGCCACTAAGTACATCATGGGATGTTACTGTCAAGGGCATCCAAGGGCATGTGTACACACATGTATACACGTGTGAACACATTAAAGGTGCTATATGTAATACATGTACTGTAATAAATCCAAAAATGACGCCAATGCCTCATCAGATATTAAGGAAACATGTTAGGCTGAAATACTATATTTTCTGAAAACAATGCTAATGTCAGTATTTTTTTCTTTTGGAAAAGAACGTTCCGTGATTCCTTTAAATTTATGACTTTTTGTGTGATCTGAACCCCACTCCTGGTGCCAACAGCCAAGTAAATATCTCTCCAAATTTAATGAACCATTGATAGAATACAGCAGATTTCTTCTGATTCAAATATTGCATGGAGCTTTGTATTAATGCTTTGTACTAATGTTTTGAAAAGATTTGTGAGTATATATGTAAATATATTTTTAGCACTGGGTGGTTTCACACTAATTGTGGGCCATGTGCATATTTAGAGCACTGGGTGGTTTCACACTAATTGTGGGCCACGTGCGTATTTAGAGCACTGGGTGGTTTCACAGTAATTGTGGGCCACGTGCGTAGTTAGAGCACTGGGTGGTTTCACACTAATTGTGGGCCACGTGCCGTATTTTAAGCACTGGGTGGTTTCACACTAATTGTGGGCCACGTGCGTATTTTAAGCACTGGGTGGTTTCACACTAATTGTGGGCCACGTGCCGTATTTTAAGCACTGGGTGGTTTCACACTAATTGTGGGCCACGTGCGTATTTTAAGCACTGGGTGGTTTCACATTAATTGTGGGCCACGTTCGTACTTAGAGCACTGGGTGGTTTCACATTAGGTGTGAGGCATGTGCCACATTTTAAGCACTGGGTGATCTCACGTTAATTGTGGGTCACGTGCAATGGTCAGGCGTTGACTTTTTGACAGGACAAAGTCTTGTCAAGGGGAAGACGGACCACATTTTAAGCACTGGGTGGTCTCACGTTAGTTGTGAGCAGTGTTGGGTATAACGGGTTACTTAGTAACGCGTTACACTAGTCAGACTACTTGTTTTGAAAAAAAGTACCCTAACGCGTTACTTTCAAAATTCAAGTAATTAGTTACTAGTTACATTTATAATGAGAAAATTAGTTACATTTACGTTATATTTTCACCTTTTCTGTTTAAGAACACAATGTAATAATTTATTATCCGTAGTAGTTTTGTTTTTTAATCCGTGTTTCATTAGTGCGCCTCCACGCCAATCAAAAAAAGGAGAGATCTTGCACTTAAAATTGGAATGCGCAGAGTTATGCAGATTGGAGGTTAACAAAATGGAAGAATTCATAGCCTACATTTTAACAGCTGGAAATATTCACATTACTTCAAAACAATCAAAAAGCAGGGAGGATAAATGTGTCCAGTGAGCTGTAGGATAAATGTGTCCAGTGAGCTCTGCGTCAAGTGCAAGCACCTGTCAAGTGGGAATATACTGGAAAGCTTGTCATCGTTTGTCTCACTCAAATGTTTTGGACCGAAATTGCTTTTTTCTACTATGGCGTCTACAGCGAGCGGATGTATGTTATTTTCAAGTAATATTTTCCCCGGTTATTCCAATAAAAACGCGTTGAAAATGCGCATAATGTTACAGAATATGTCCAATGTGCTTTAACAGGCGATGAGAACGGACTTCATGGAAGTTTTAACAGACTTTAAGGATTCAAGTGACATGCACTCGGAATGTGTGTATTTGTGCCAGTAAACACACATTCAGAATGCTTATAATTCTGCCACCCAACAGATCTAAACTGTACCCTTTAGACTCGAGGTGGGCAAACTACGGCCCGGGGCCAGATGCGTACCGCCGGGTCCTTTGATCTGGCCCGCGAGGCATTTTTACCCTCCACAGTCTCCCGCGATTGTATTGAGATTATCTCGCGAACCGTATATGCTAGCAACTAAAGCTTGGTAATGCTGGAAACATGAAGATAAGCTGAAAATAATGAGTTTTAGCTCATCAGTTTATCATAGCCGGAGCTATCGCGCCTCGAAGTCGGTCATGTTTTTTTTTACTTTTGCCTTTTTAACAAAACACATTACAGACAGGAAGTAGGACGTGAAAATGACAAAATAGCAACGCTGCAATGATGTAGGATATCATCCTGCACAATATCAACATGGTACCAATATGGTTGGAAAGAGGGGGGTTCCGCTGATAAAATAATACCAATGTAAATAATGAGGAGTGGTTCGTCCATGTGGATTAATGACAGCCGGAGATATCGCGTCACAAAGTTGGGTACTTTTCACTGACTATATTTTGGTAAACTAAAAACATTAGAGTCAAACAAGAAAATAGTGTAAAACAACATTTCTTTTCTGTAGGATACACATGTAACTGTGTAGAGGGTGGGGTTAATTTAATGAAATAACATTTCCTATTTTTCATGCATCGCTATAAAATGCGGCCCTTTACTTGGTTTCAAAAGCTCAATGTGGCCCTCAAGCAAAAATAATTGCCCACATCTGCTTTAGACTCAATATTTCTGGTTCAGGACTGCTCAATGTATTCTCCATGTGACTCCATTCATTTCAGTAGCATTACAAGGAGTCAAATTCCATTGCATATTGTATGAAACTCAAAATAATTTTTTATCTGTATATCTTTACTAAGTTAAAATTAGTTATATACTCAGACATTGAGATGAAATTGGTTTTACATACAAAGACTCACACATTAATCAGAAATAGACTGATCATATTGGTCAATTGGATCATGCCCAGAGAAAGAAGTTAGCACAAGTCTGCACTCGACATGATCAGGCAATCACTATCTAGGGGCGGCAAGGTGGCCTAATTGTTTAGGGCCCATGAATCATTTTTGAAGAAGCCCCCAGAAGAATGGTTCAACCCCCCCCCCCACACACACACTACCAAGGTGAAGCCTTTATCATTCTGTTTTTGAGCAAGACAGTTAACCCTAATTGCTGCAAGGTTGTTTCTATATATAATAATTCTTTCCTAATCAACTTATAATTAAAATTGATTGAAATCGTTTAAATATTTGGGAAGGTTAATAAATTTATACTTTTTTGTCCAATGAGTATTGTATGCTACTAAACCTAGACACACCAAAAAGCGTAGGTAAAAAGCATTTTTAAAGTAACTTAAAGTAGTTTAATTAGTTACTTTCAATAAAGAGTAACGCAGTAACGTAACGTAGTTACTTTCAATAAAAAGTAACGCAGAAGGTAGGTTACATTTTGGAGAAGTAACTAAGTAAAGTAACTATTTACTTTTTTAAGTAACATTCCCCAACACTGGTTGTGAGCAACGTGCTATAAAATTTTGGAAAATAGGGTTAATTGTCTATAAGCGGTTGCTGTGTGTGTAATTTTTCCTCTCCCTCTGTCTGTCTGTCTGTCTGTCTGTCTGTCTGTCTGTCTGTCTGTCTGTCTGTCTGTCTGTCTGTCTGTCTGTCTGTCTGTCTGTCTGTCTGTCTGTCTGTCTGTCTGTCTGTCTTCTCCTGTGTCAGACAGTTGATTCTGTGTGTTGGACAGTGGAAATTGAGAGAAGGTGGGGGCTGAACACAGAGCGCTGTTGAAAAAATACAGTTTTTGCCTGAAAGTCTATGAACCTTATCTGTGTGCCTGCAAAGGTTGAGAGTGAGGAAAAAGGTGGGGGCTGTGTTCCTCTCTGTTTCTATCTCTTCCTCTCTTCTTCCTTTCCCTGTTCTGTCTGTTTCTGTCTCTCTCTCTTCTTCCTTTCCCTGTTCTGTCTGTCTCTGTCTCTCTCTCTTCTTCCTTTCCCTGTTCTGTCTGTCTCTGTCTCTCTCTCTTCTTCCTTTCCCTGTTCTGTCTGTCTCTGTCTCTCTCTCTTCTTCCTTTCCCTGTTCTGTCTGTCTCTGTCTCTCTCTCTTCTTCCTTTCCCTGTTCTGTCTGTTTCTTTTTCTCTCCAGTCAAATTGTACATAATGTAATTAATGTGTAGGACATAGTAGGCTTGCTTTGCGTGCAGTAATGTGTTTAGGAGGAGTGATTGGTGGAGCAGATAGGTTAAGGTGTATTGTTCAGTTAGAGACAGGTAGGCGTAGAATTAGCATTCCACTTGTTGAAAATACTTATTAGATAGAGGATACAATTGCAAACAGTAAAACGTCATAAAGACTGAGTGTTCTTCATAAGTTGTGACAGGTGTTGAAAAGGTATAGGAGTGAGCATCATTCAAAGAATGAAATTTGTTGTGTATAGGCAATTTGGTTTTAGATTTCATCACCTACAGAGATTCTGGGTACAGTCAGGGGCGATTTTAGAAATGGACAGTTAGGGGGGCTCAGCCCCAATAAGACAATGTCCAAAGCGCATGTCTAAATGGGTTTTAAAATGTGTCTATGAAGGTGACAACTAAAGATTGTGAAACAACCTATGCTTTCATAAGACACACAACCCCCAGAGACAAAACTTAAAACCTGAATGAACAATAAGAGTTTGGGAAAGTCAAATATAATCATAGTTTAATGAGGAATATAATTAGGGGTGCACTGCAAACAATGTGGGCAATACAGCTGCTGTTTGTGAAACACCTAGACTTCTTCTCTTGTCTTGACTACCTGCTAACTCTCTCACCTGGTGCTTGCTCTCTACATCCGTGGCTTCTCAATGCTCTCTCAGTTGGCCAGTGGCCACTTCCTCCCTCAGGATGCACTAACAATCACAAGCAAACAAACCATTTTACTTCACTAGAAAATAAACAGTTTTAATGTATTCATGTAACAGTTTTAAGGGGATTCATGACTGGGATTAAACCAACTGAAATAAATATCCCTAAATATTGATTATTTTTTGTAAAAGCGTTTACTATGTGGAAAAATATATGCATCCACCATATGCATCTATGGTTGTAAAGATAGCATTCCTATAATACATGTACAATTGACTCATGGCTGAAATGAAAGTTTTTTCAACATCCCGAAATAATTACATCCCTGTTCAACAAATAGTTTAGCTGGTTACTTGGGCCTAAAACTTTGTAGAACAGGGTTATTCAACTCTTACCCTGTAACTAAAAATGCCAGTCTGCTGGTTTTGTATTCTACTACCTTATCATTAATTGCACCAACTTGGTGTACCAGGTCTAAATATGTCCCAGATTAGAAGGTTGCAATGTACAAATGGAGTGAAATTGGTTTGAGAGCCAGCATTTTGGGGTGCACTACCATAAGTGTGGACAATACAGAACTATTTTAGAAACTAATTAATTTACTAATTGCAAGCTTCCTCTTGGCTTTGTATTTTCTGTCGTTATTATATGTTCACTCTCTCACCTGGTTCCTGTTCTCCCTCCCTCACTCCTATGTCCTCTCCATCATGTTCACTGTCCTCTTTCTCTCTCTCTTTGTACTGACAAACATAAAAATACAAATAATTCTACATAACTAGTATAACGCTACAAGTCAATGCATTTATGCATGTAGACATGGTCAAGGTTGCTGAAGTTCAAACCAAGCATCAGAATGGGAAAAAAATGTGATTTAAGTGACTTTAAACGTGGCATGGTTGATGGTGCCAGACCGGCTCATTTGAGTATTTCAGAAAGTGCTGATCTACTGGAACTTTCCCGCACAAGCATCTCTAGGGTTCACAAAGAATGGTACGAAAAAGAGAGAATATCCAGTGAGTTGCAATTCTCTGGGTAAAAAGGCCTTGTTGATGGCAGAGGTCAGAGGCGAAACAAACATTTATTTAGGCTATGTTTTCAAATGTTTGGCCACGAAACACTGACCAGTCAGACTAATTTTAGCTAGGTAATGTTAACTATGTTAAGGTACATCTAGCTAGCACTGTTGGCCTATATTGTTAATAGCTACTGTACTGTTTTAGCTACCAAGCAATAACTTGTTTTTGTTTGTAAAATAAATCAACAGCATTGATGTAGCAAAAACATCTGTCAACACTTTTCTCTAACATTAAAATAACTTTAGGTGTTACAATAGCTTACTTTTGTGACATCCACATCTACAGCGTCTGCAAAATGCAGCATTCGACTCCCTCTCCACTAAACCTGTACGAGTCGTGACTCACTCGGATCTTTAACCCGAGTCTTTAAAATAACTCATGAATGGCGAGTCTTTAGTATCATTAACCCGGATCAGTTGAGTCCTAATACAATTCGACATAAAATGATAAAAGCGCCACACGCAAAACTCTTGTAACATTAGCTACTCCTAGTCCTAGCCATCTTAGCTGCCAAAAGCTTTATAACTTACAATTTCATGGGCAAACACAACTCTACAATTCAACTTAAGCGACCGAGTGAGCAGAGCGACAGTCCGAGACAGGTTATGGGAACTTCCCGATCTGCAGACTCAGAGCCGGAAACATTGCAGACTCGCAGACCATGGGACTCATGAGTTGCGGAGGACTCATGAGTCCTTGTTCTTGCGTAAGTCAGTCAATCGTACGAATCAGCCGGCTACGTTGTCATGAGTGGACCTGTATCAGACGAGCGAGTGAAGTCTCTCCTCGAGTCAGGGTAAAGCAATTCCACAACAAAAGCGCTACTATAATGTAAATAGTTATTTCTTTTTTCTTAGCATTTATTATTTGCACATTTTGCATGTTTGTTCCATTTTATTGTTGTTTTTGTATTTAATATATTTTATTGTTATATTTATTTTTGTTGTAATATTGTTTAATTAATTTGGCTTTTTTTTCATCTATTATTATGACATTGCCTGTACGTGGCTAAATGATGTGTCTCTTTTTTCATGTGTGCTTTTTTAAAATAAATGTTTGTCACTAAACTCTGAAATAGTGAATCTGCACCGTGTGAATCCACAGAACTTCCTAATGCATTCGTGGTTAGAGAGAATGGGCTAGGACTGAGTTTCATTGGAGATTTGGCAATAATGACTCAAGTGACTCAAGTGACTCAAGTGACTCGGATCAGTTTAGTGAGTGACTCAGAATAACCTGAATCCTTAAAATGAATAGAGTTTGCCAGGCCTACTCTCCACACGTAAACACTGAAAAGACATTGCTGCCATGACAAAGTTGAAGTCGTGACAGGACTCTCCTCCACCACCCCATGATCTTCACAGTGGATACATATAAGCAGAGCCGGCCCGACACATATGCAAGAACCGTCCTTCTGTCAACACTATATTATGCCGGTGTCGAACTCAGATTGTTTTGTTTCAAAATAATAGCGCTCTTTTTAAGTCATTGCAATAATCATTTTTAATTAATTATAATGCTCGTGAATTGTAACCAAATGTGTGAAAAAACAATAACAGTATTTGATAGCAAATTCTTTTTTTACATGTTTGTAATAACACATTTTTAATAACAACAGTAACAATTGCGCTGTACACACAATTTGATTGAATACGAACGATTACATTTGAAAAACGTTCACTAGTCTGTATAATCCAACAATAGACTAATTTTAGAAACACGTAAATGAACATGGACCCACTACCTATCAATTAAATGAATTAACAATGATAATTCAAATGGATTATGAGCGCTATTGTTTTGGATAAAAAAATCAGAGTTTGTGTTGCCGGCATAATAGTGTTGCCAGAAGAACGGTTCTTACGTATGGGTCGGACTGTCTTTGCATATTAAATTGGTAGCTAGTTCGCAATTAAAAAACGCAGAGTGAAGTCTTACTATAGAAAATCTTTGATTTGCCATTTGCTGTTGCCATTTAATCACATCCTCGCGCTTTCACAAAAAATGAGGGAATAAAATGAATTTTTCAGAAAGTAATTACTTAAAACTTTTCAGGGGGGCTGAGATGAAAAACAGGGGTGCTTTAGCCCCCCTAAAAAGGGTCTAGCGCCGCCTATGAGTACATTAAATTTATACAGAGAAAATTATCTGGTTAAAGACTGGTGACCGTAGAATTAGTCTAATCAACGGGCAGAATAGGACACCTAATAAAAAATACAGTTTGATTAATTGGCTAACAAATTGAGGAAAACCGTAGATAATAAAGTATTAGACAGAAAACTACTTAGTATGCAAGGCCATTTTGGGCCTGGTGAGCAGATTTTCTTTTTTAATTGTTAAGGAAAAGTCAAACATTGTAGTTTGTGAATAAAGTAGAGATCTAGCAGGAAAGATCATTCTGAGCCTAACATCTGCTGCTATTATTTTAGGGTTCTGTGTGTGAGATCATTCAGGAACCCAATTATCCACCTTTAGTGGATAATTAGTTGAGAAGAGAGTCTGATAGCAGACAGTGAGTTTGAGATAAAAGTTTTACTGACAAGTCAAGGCCATCCCAAGTAAAAAAAAGTACATTTAAATTATACTCCAGTATTATACTTCTAGTATACTTATGTTTAACCATAAGTATGTATTCAATGTATTTAAGTATATTTGAAGTATACTTTCAAAATATACATACCAAAATAATATATTAGAAGTATATTTAGGATAAATAAAATACATTTCAAGTACATTTAAATTAAAACAGGAGAGACTGTCCTGTCAACCCATGGGTCCCCAATCCAAACTTGGGGAGGAATAATCAGAAATGGCGGGGTAATAATCAGACCCAGGGAGGGTGGCACAAGCAACATAGCCTGCCCCCCAAGGTCCTGTGAATCCGAACGCAGGGCCAAAACAGCAATATTTAGGGTACTCAGAGAATCCTATGGGAGAGGGTCAGTTTGCAGCAGTCATCTCACTGCAGGTTCAGGTGAATGGTAGAGACACAAAATGATGCTGGGGCAGTTTACATCTCTTAAAATGATGCAGGTGAGAGGGGATGGATTTTATGAAAGTATGGGAGGAAAGGTGAAAAGGTATAAAGGATAAAGTAAGACATTCAGGCGAAAAGGAAGAATAAGGCAGAAAGAGGTGGTAAGAGAATGGGAGATTTTACTGGAGAAGGAAAGAGAAAGGAAATGGGTGCAGGTCTGAGAAGGGGAGTTAGAAAAAATGAAAAAGCAGTATGAAGGATTTGAGATGTGATTTAATGCAATTTCTTTAACAGTTTTTCCCGATTGCTAAAACACTAAAAGTGAATGCTCCTAACAAAGCGTCGAAACCGTAACGTTTGCATGCATTTGGTACACTCAGGCAACAAATGAATAAACACAATGTCGGCATGGCACCATAAACAATTCTGTAACACACGGTGCAAAACACTACACACATCGTGCATGTGTTACACACATTGGCCAATGATGAAACACTCTGCAGTCAGCACGTCCATTCAATAGTTAAAACACACACGACATTAGCAACACTCCCGCACACATAGTAAAACACTTAACATGTAACTGAACACCAATCAGTCACTATATATAATTCAGGTATGCGCACCTGTCGTGAGACAAATGTGAATTGAGGCTGAAGGACCAAGGGGAAGGAGAAGATGAGGAAGAGACGGGAAGAGGGAGAGGAGAACGAGGAAGAGACGGGGAGGGAAGAGGGAGAGGAGATAGAGGAAGAGACTGGTAAAAACCAGACATCGGGACTGAAACATCATCGGCCAAAGGGCCATTGAGAATGTCGCCGGGCACTGCGGGGGCAACATCACCATGTGGGCAGCCATTAGTAATCAGGGGGTCCTCCATCACCATGCCACCCTGGGTCCCTACAACACTGCACACATACTGACATTTCTGCATGCACTACATGCCGCGGTCACAAAGGACCAACCAGGGCAGCCCATATTCGTTGTCATCTGGGATAATGTCAGTTTTCACCGGGCTGCTCTGGTCCGGGACTAATTCGCTAACCATGACCATTTCATGGTGCTGTACCTGCCCCCTTATTCCCCGTTCCTCAACCTGATAGAGGAATTATTTTCAGCATGGCGGTGGAAGGTCTATGACCGCCTACGAAATGCACGCGTGCCGCTCCTGCGAGCAATGAAGGAGGCATGCTGAGACATAGAGGTGGGGTCGATCCACGGGTGGATACGCCAGACCCGGTGATATTTTCACTGTTGCCTGGCGAGGGAGAACATAGCCTGTGATGTGGATGAGGTGACGTGGCCCGACCCCAATCGACGGAGTGATCCCTGACTTGTAATAGGAGTTGTTTTACTACCTGTACAATGTGTCACTGAGGCTTGGTTGCGGGAATAAAAACAGTTGACAGAAGTGTCTTGAGGAAAGTTGACCAGTGTGTTGTGTCTGTTTGACTGTTTATTGTTCATGTGCATGTGTGTTCCCTATCGATCTGAAGAGGGCCTTTTGAAGTCAGAGTGTTAAGTTTTGATTTGCAGAATGGCAGTTTTGACATGGCAGTTCAATGTTAATCTCCAAGTGCTGTGTAAAGAATTCTTGTGTGTTGAGTTTTGGCACAATGAGCCAAATAATGCATTTTGTGTGTTAGCAATTGGAAAAAACTGTAATTACCTACCGAAAGAAAAGGCTATTTGTTTATTGAGAACCATTAGATTGTTTAATTGAATAGTTATGACACTCAAAGATAATTGTGTGGTTAGTTTATAGACAATTTGGAAATACACATGCCATATGACACTAGGTGACTAAACTTTAACAGTGTTTGATGAAAATAGGAGATGGGGACTTATGGAATTTGGTAATATTATTTGGGGATACATGTGTCAACTGCATTTCAACAAGTATTTGATTGATTAAATTGGAATGGCATCCTTCAGGATAAAAGAACTGGCCAATCTTTTATCATGAACGTGCACCTGAGATTGAAATTAAGTTATAAGTGAAATTTGCTGTGAAATGCAGAACACTAAATAAAATAAGGGGGGTAATAGTTTAAGAATACACATTTAATGATTTGATGGGAATGGAGTATATCTTAGACAAAGGGTTTGTGTTTGTATGTTTGTTTTCTGTGTGTATTGTCTACTGCAGTATGTCCTTTATGTATGTATGTCTCTTGTCTTGTGTCAATATGTCCCTTGTCTGTGTATGTCGAGTTTGTCTCTGTGTGTCTGTGAGGGAAAGGAGAATGGCTCTTGACACAGTGAGTGGACTGGTGACTACAGGTCATCGTTGTCAGTCCACTGGAGGAGACCATGGTCCTAGTTGACCTTAGCAGATGTGCTATCGTTGTTTGATAGGAGTAGTGGGACTAATTATAACATCTATGATGTGAACACAAACGGGTGGACATTTAATGGGGAACAGTCAACCTTGAGGCTGAGGGAGTCTTAAGTTGTCAATTAAAAGTTGTGTAGGGTTACATAGTGGTTAGGCGAATGTAGCAAGGATGTCTTGGGAAGATAATTAGTTAGGAATGGTCTGCAGCCCTATTTTGTGCAGCTGGCCTGGGCCTCGATGGCTGCTCAGAAGGAGAGGAGATAAAGTTTTGATAGTATCTGAAAATTTTGCTTTTTTTAGGAAGAGCAAGGTTACATCGATTGATAAGGTATTGAACATTTAAAAGCAGATCGTTCATCAAGACTACATTAAGGAGTTAACATTCAGTGCCTTGCGAAAGTATTCGGCCCCCTTGAACATTTCAACCTTTTGCCACATTTCAGGCTGCAAACATAAAGATATAAAACTGTCATTTTTTGTGAAGAAGCAACAACAAGTGGGACACATTCTTGAAGTGGAACGAAATTTATTGGATATCTCAAACTTTTTTGAAAGCACAGAGAGCATCATGAAGAATAAGGAACACACCAGGCAGGTCCGAGATACTGTTGTGGAGAAGTTTAAAGTCGGATTTGGATACAGAATATTGGATACAAAAGATTTCCCAAGCTTTAAACATCCCAAGGAGCACTGTGCAAGCAATAATATTGAAATGGAAGGAGTATCAGACCACTGCAAATCTACCAAGACCCGGCCGTCCCTCTAAACTTTCAGCTCATACAAGGAGAAGACTGATCAGAGATGCAGCTAAGAGGCCCATGATCACTCTGGATGAACTGCAGAGATCTACAGCTGAGGTGGGCGAGTCCCTCAATAGGACAACAATCAGTCGTATACTGCACAAATCTGGCCTTTATGGAAGAGTGGCAAGAAGAAAGCCATTTCTGAAAGATATCCATAAAAAGTGTTGTTTAAAGTTTGCCACAAGCCACCTTGGAGACACACCAAACATGTGGAGGAAGGTGCTCTGGTCAGATAAAAAAAAATCGAACTTTTTGGCAACAATGCAAAATGTTATGTTTGGCGTAAAAGCAACACAGCTCATCACCCTGAACACACCATCCCCACTGTCAAACATGGTGGTGGCAGTATCATGGTTTGGGCCTGCTTTTCTTCAGCAGGGACAGGGAAGATGGCTAAAATTGATGGGAAGATGGATGGAGCCAAATACAGGACCATTCTGGAAGAAAACATGATGGAGTCTGCAAAAGACCTGAGACTGGGACGGAGATTTGTCTTCCAACAAGACAAAGATCCAAAACATAAAGCAAAATCTAAAATGGAATAGTTCACAAATAAACATATCCAGGTGTTAGAATGGCCAAGTCATAGTCCAGACCATGAATCTGTGGAAAGAACTGAAAACTGCTTTTCACAAATGCTCTCCATCCAACCTCACTTAGCTCGAGGTGTTTTGCAAGGAGGAATGGGCAAAAAGTTCAGTCTCTCGATGTGTAAAACTGATAGAAACACACTCCAAACGACTTACAGCTTTAATCGCAGCAAAAGGTGGCGCTACAAAGTATTAACTTATTTTGCACGCCCAATTTGTCCGTTTTTTATTTTATTTAAAAGTTTGAAATATCCAATAAATTTCGTTCCACTTCATGATTGTGTCCCACTTGTTGTTGATTCTTAACAAAAAATTACAGTTTCATATCTTTATAACTGAAGCCTGAAATGTGGCAAAAGGTCGAAAAGTTCAAGCGGGCCGAATACTTTCGCAATGGCACTGTATAATAAGGAAATGTAAAAGTAATCACTATTCATACCGAATACAAGCATATCAGGGGGACTCCAAGAAGTCTTGGAAAGTGCTAAATAAAGTTCATAATGTGAGTCGAAACAGTACAGTGCTCCTAAATACAGTGGGCATACACTAACATTTAAGAGAAAATTTTACAAATTACTTTGATCTAGCAAATAACTTTAATAATAATTTTGTCTCCATTCTGGAAAAACTTTCTAACAAAATAAACCAACCTATGTCTTTTAACCATTACTTGCAGGGAAACTATGTAGACTCCTTTTTTATGAAGCCGACTGACGGCAATGAAGTTTATAAAATCATTACTAATTTACAAAATACGTACACTGCTGGCAGGGGCGGATTAAGGTGGTCAGGGGCCCCTAGGCTTCTCTTTTTGTGAGGCCCCTCCCCTAACCATTGTGCTTTACTGGAAAAATGTATTTAGTGCCATACATGGTCCACACGCAACTATGGTGAACTGGCATACACACACATTGAGACAGCCAACATTACAGTGTTTTCTTTACTTTGCTTTAAGTGGTGGACCACAACAGTAAGACAATTACCACCACACCACATAGATAAAATGAGAAATTGAACATTACAGACAAAACACAAATACAAACAAGCATAAGGCCCAGTGCTTAGAATCAGCCCTTTAATTATGATCAAGAAACACTGCAACCAAAACTAACATCAACAGAGATGTAAGTGGAAAAAATACCAGATATAACCCTCTGCCTCAACAGCCCAAAAACAATCACAATGGAAATGTAACTACACTGAACAAAAATATAAACGCAACACTTTTGTTTTTGCCCCCATTTATCATGAGCTGAACTCAAAGATCTAAGACTTCAATGTACACAAAAGGCCAATTTCTCGCAATTATTCTTCACAAATCTGTCTAAATCTGTTTTAGTGAGCACTTCTCTTTTGCTGATATAATCCATCCACCTCACAGGTGTGGCATATCAAGATGCTGATTAGACAGCATGATTATTGCACAGGTGTGCCTTAGCCTGGCCACAATAAAAGCCCACTCTAAAATGTGCAGTTTCCTCACACAGCACAATGCCACAGATGTTGTAAGGTTTGAGGGAGCAAAACTGTTGATGGAGCTAAACTGACAACTCCCTGGCAGCCATTTAAAGCCAAAACAGGTGGATTCAGCACCACGGCCAGCTCCGCAGCCTACTGAATTGCAATTCAATTGCAAAATAAGCAATTCAGTAGGCTGCCGAGCTGGCTGATAACTGCACATTTTAGAGTGGCCTTTACAAGGTGACAATCACAGTTACTTGCAAAATTTAGGGTGTAATTTGTGAAGGTTTACTCACACATCTCTGCATTCTTTGGAGCTTCTGGAGTCTTTCGGCATATGGATGTTCCTCCAGCTTTTGCTAAAATGCATGTTTGTGTGCAGTGTGGGTTACAATAAACACTCAGTGACACACTCTCTCTCTTCACTATGTATTCTGGCTCACTATCGTCCATCTACTATCCAACCTACTCAACAACCCACAAAATTGATTGTCTAATCCTCACCCCTGATTTTAGTTGCTATACCTGCGCATCCAACTTCCCTAAGTGCTAAATAATAACACTCATGTTTAATTTGGATGAAAGTGTGTACAGATAAAGCTTAAGAAATTATTGAATAACATAGTACTGTCCAGGAATAATATTTTTTCATTACGCTTTTTTGCCTTTAAATAATTCAAGTTCAAAGTCTAAAGTATTTATTGTCACATGAACCAAACGATTCAGAATTGTTCATAACTTCATAGGAACAGCTGAAGAGAGCCACTAAATGTGGGAGTGAGGGAGAGAAGGGATGACATGCAGCAAATTGTTCTTTCCTTTAGTCAAATTATTGGGTCAATGGATTTTCTATTGTAACATAACCTAGAGCTTGCATTGCATATTGAATTTTAATTTGTGCACAATGTTGACGTGTGGAAACTTTGGTTTTGTTCTTTATACCACAACTGTTGTTTTGCCAATGTTAAGGAATAGCTCTTTGTAGGTCTAAATCAGATGTGGGCAATTATTTTTGCTTGAGGGCCACATTGAGCTTTTGAAACCAAGCGAAGGGCCGCATTTTATAGCGATGCATGAAAAATAGGAAATGTTAGTTAATTAAATTGACACCGCCCCCCACACAGTTACATGCGTATCCTACTTTTGTTACACTATTTCCTTGTTTGACTGTAATGTTTTTAGTTTACCAACTAAAGTCAGTGAAAAAGTTTGTGATGCGATATCTCCGGCTGTCATTAAACCACATGGACGAACCACTCCTTATTATTTGCATTGGCAATATTTTATCAGTGGAACCCCCTCTTTCCAACCATATTGGTACCATGTTAGAATTGTGCAGAATGATGTCCTACATCATTGCAGCATTGCTATTTTGTCATTTTCACGTCCTACTTCCTGTCTGTAATGTGTTTAGTAAAAAAGGCAAAAGTAAAAAAAACATGACCAACTTCGAGGCGCGATAGCTCCGGCTCTCATAAACTCACATGGATGAGCCAACACTCATTCTTTTCGGCTGATCTTCATCTTTCCAACGTTCCCAAGCGTTAGTTGCTGCCCTATACGGTTCGCGAGATAATTGCGATACAATCGCGGGTGACTGTGGAGGGTAAAAACGCACGGCGGGCCGCATCTGGCCCGCGGGCCGTAGTTTGCCCAGTGGTACAGTAGGTACAGATGCTTTAGTTAATTTCGCCTGTATTTAACTGTTAGCTGTTAGTATGTATTGCTTGTTCTATTTATTGTTTTAAAACTATCGCCAGTGCACGGATGAACCAAGCAAAATACAACTGGTACGTTACACAAACATAGCCACATAAGTTGTGTTAACTCACCCTTGACGAAGTGATCACTGCACACACGGGCATTTTCGATTCTATTACTCCCGACCATAGACGTAGGTTTGCAAGCCAGTTCTTCCGGCGTTTTTCTGGCATTTTTCCCCCTTATGAACAACAACCTTTGGTACACAATAAAAACTCCTTGTGGTTTCTCGGTTTGATCGATTTGAGCAACCATATACGACGCAAAACATAGGCATGTTTTTGTTTGTTATAGTGCTTCCTAAATGTAGCAAATCACTTCATGCCCTCTATCTGTATTTCGCGCCATGGCAACGCAGTGACTTGACGTCATATGCAAACAAGGTATTAGGGCTTATTATCTAAGAACAAAAAAACTGGTTGCTTTTCCATATAAACTACAGAATAGCTGGGAAGAAATTTTTGATGTTCCGATCCCGTGGCATAACGCATTTGGACTAATACGCGAAACAACACCAGACTCAAAAATTAGAATTTTTCAATACAAGTTATTATACAAAATATTGGCAACAAATAGAAATCTATACAAGTGGGGAAT
>JACXGM010021159.1:0-17399 GCA_016801145.1 Umbra pygmaea
AGAGAGAGAGAGAGAGAGAGAGAGAGAGAGAGAGAGAGAGAGAGAGAGAGAGAGAGAGAGAGAGAGAGAGAGAGAGAGAGAGAGAGAGAGAGAGAGAGAAGTAGTAATTCACAGCAGCTGTCAGTCTCCCGGGTACGGAAGCCTGCTGTCTGCTGGCACACACACAGTAGATGTTCAGAGGGCTGCAAGAAGCGATCTGCCAGGCTGGATCAGGAACAACCCTCTCCCTTCTCCTGCCGTAACCCCAGGTGAACCCACAACACCTCCACGGCACAATTATTCAGTAGGTCACCGACACTTTGCATCTCTCAATTTACTCTGACTTCTTTGTGCAGGTAGGAGCGAGTCCTCAGACTCAAGAAAGAGAGCCAGCTGGTGGACGCAATTTAGTACAAATTTCCCATGGTGGTTTTTGGAAGTTTGCATTGCACATTATTGGCAGCAAATGATTGGAGCAAAAAATAAAGCCAGTGTCAGAAGTCTGCTTGTTAAAAAGAATATGTGGATAATAGAAAGCACATTTAATGAATGAGGTATATCTAATTATAATCCACAGTTCTACATCTCAGAAAATTTTCCTGACAAAAAATGTATTTCCTAGAAATGAAATAAATACAACCCAAAACCATTCATCTTACATACAGTAGTATCTCTGTACTATTAACATCCATGCAACATTTAGTCACACCATCAACAGTGCTCTGACAGAATCAGCTTTCACACCACAAACAGAGCATCACAACGTAGCACACCTTACCTTACACAGAATTCACTGATTATGTTTCCCCCACTTCAGCTTAATCAATGTAGGAGAGCTTGGCTCCAGTCTGTTCTTGTGGGTCTGTGCCTTCTACAGCAATGACAGCTGTGTGATTTTCCTTCTTTCTATCTGTCAGTCTATTCCATCCACCCAGTGAGCCAGCCTGCTGATGCTGTAGCCAGCTAGAAGGGAGAGAGAGGAAGACAGCCGCCAGAAGAGCTAGGGTCTGAAAGAGAGAGGGAGGGAGAATTCCCTTTCTCTTAAACAGTAGACTCTGCGGTCAGACCCCACTCCCACCTAGCCTTCTTAAATACACCCCCCACCCTCCATTCTGACTGGAAACTGAGGAGTTTAAACAGGATGCCTCAAGGCTCCCACTCACTCATCATACAGAGGCACGGGGGGAGAGGCTGGGGCAGTGAGGTGGGGGGGTACCATTAGCCACAAAGGCCACATAATCATACAATTTCAGACTTTAATTTTAGGGAGAAAAGTAGCTTGACTGACTGCCTTTTGTTGAACGTAATACTGTTGACAATGGTGATGACATTAATGACGGTAATGACAATAAAGATTGTCAATATTTCCCTTTTCTGTTGACTACCTTCCTCACCGAGTCACAGACACCTGAGTCATTATATCCAGCAGAGAAGAACTCCCTACAGTAATGTGTTTAGATAAATCCTGAATACCAAATTGCACCTTAAACCCTTTACAGAGCACTAATTTGGTCTACGGCCCTTTCCTCTATATCTAATCTCGAAACGCATAAGAAAATCTCCCCAAATTTGGTCAGTTGCTTCACTTTATTTCTGTGTCCAAATGCTACACGAATTGTTGTATCCTGCCTGAATCGAAACGCGCTAGATAGAAAATTCAAAATGTAAGCTTAACCCATTCTGATATTTCTCATTGATAATGTTCCATGCTTAAGCAGTGTCTTTGTCAAATCCTGAAATCACCACAAACAATTAGGGACAGAGAAAAAACAAACATGAACAGCGCATATCGTAATTTCATTTATTTCACCCACTGCTGCCAGAGTTTGTATCGCCCACGGGAGATTGCTCTACACCCTGTTCTGGGATGACTGCAATGTAGCCTCCCTATTTACAGAAGGAAGGGCTGCAGGTAGAGCAGAACATAGACTATGGTAGTTACTATTACCAGCTGGAGGCTGTGCTGCACCGAGCAGAGTCCAAACAGACTGACCGACATCAAATAAACACTGGCACAAGAAACCGGGATGAGCCAGAGTCCAACTACAGCCATACTGTTGTCAGGGGAGTTTTTCTCAGGAACTTCAATGGAAGGGATGAGCATCAAAGACATTTCATAAGAGCCAGAAAAGTAGAGAATGGAGTGACACTCATTAAGTCAGAACGTAACCCGGCCTCCAGACTAATCGGAGGGCTACAAAGGCTCTGGTGCTGATGGTGATCGAGGTCCCTTCCCTTGGGGGAACGTTCAAGAACCCCTTGTGACGCTAAAGAATTTAATCAACCATATTAGCGTTCGCCTCCTCAATCACGAAATAGTGCTGATACGACACAAAAGCTTGTTGAAATATAGAATATTCTCCCGGTGCCGGTTTATGGAAATTCCCAGCATGACAACATCTGAAAATGGAAATGTCTTCCTTACACTCACTCCATGGTTTGAATGGCCCAACCGGTGTCCAAAATGGCACACTACTCCCTTTAGTGAGCATGTTTCCTGTGGCCCATAGGTGGAAAAAAACATTATGTAGAGAATAGGGTTGTCATTTAGGATGCAGACACAGCCCAGGGATATATACCTCACACAAAGTGTGTTCCCATGTGTCTATGTTTGAAAGTACATATGGAAATAGGAGGCCATTTGGGATTGATGGACGGTGATGAGCATGGCTGATGTGTAAGGCAGAAATGTATGGTGAAGGGAGCTTGAAACAGTCTAGAGTGACAACCTGAGGGAGGGCAGCTTTCTCAGCAGGGGAAACGATCCTCTCCTCGTTACTGAGACCCCACGACAAGTGATGCAGAACCCCCCCCCCGTAATCCCTTACCAAACACAATAGCACATATGTGGCACGGCGTTTGGGTAATAAAGCATATTCCATGACTTGAGGGTGCGTATTAATTTAGCTTTGGCTCCCCTGAGGGTAAAAAGGATCTAGCTGATAGATTTTGAGATGTGTTAACAATCAGTGGCTTGGGTTATAATGGTGGAACTGGGTTCGAATGGAATCGAAGTCGTCACCCTCGCCGGTAAGGGAAGATGCTGTGAAGCCATGTCTAAGTATAGCACATGTTTTAAATGAAGATGTCTGTACATGCCCAGTTTCTACGTTCCCGTGGAACACGTACTGCGACTCCATCTGTTCCTCTTCTCACCTTCCTGTCACACACTCTCTCCCTCTCCTCTACCTTTCTCTGCGTTTCTCCTTCACCACAGCACACTCAGTGAGAGTGAGGATTCAGTGGCATTTGCTGTTGGAGCTCGAATGCTCCTGTTTGTCATGCTTCTACCCAACCTCCGCCTACTGACTTTTTCACAAAATGCATGGAGCAGAGTTTGATTTCCCTGCTGACGTGTGTGTGAGTGTGTGTGAGCGCATCCTTGCCTGTCATCCAATCTCCAAGCTCTCCGGAACCAGACGTTTGCTTCAGGGAGCCCTTTTTTTCTATTAGAGCAGAAGGATGTTCTGATTCATCGACTAGAATATAAATGTACATGACTGATGAAAATATGCTGCTAGGATGTAGAGTGGGGAGAGAGCGACAACCTGTGCTAAACGCGGCTAGGATATTGATAAAAATAAATCAATAAGAATGAAGATATACCTCAGGAGGCACCATGCAAATGGACAGCCAGTACATCTCTCCTGGAGTGACAACTTTCTCTCATACCAGCCAGCGAAAGCAACCGCTTCCCAATTTCTAAACAGCAATTTAGGATGGAATCAATAAAGCCTGTAGCTCCTCGTTTGCGGTGGAGTATAGTGTAAGGTGAGATGACAGAAAACTTAATCTGCCGATAGTCAAGAGGAAAAACTAAGGCAAAGGTTGCCTGGAGCACATTTAATAAGGTCGTCTTGCCACTATATAATTGGTGGCACTCAAGTTGAAGGCGCGGAAAACGGACTCGGCGGGAAGTGAGACACTTTCCGTCAATGACAGTGAGACCTAATTATAAGATGAGGCCCCTGCAGCACTCTGGTGTGTCAAGCCAGGGGGGCAGGGGAGGAGGCAAGCAGCAATACGGCAGACCAACCACCCACAGAGGGTCCAGATGACCTGGAAAGACCTGTTTACCTCATTAAAAATGAATTCCCAGGTAATAATGGGCCCTGCTATCATTGCCTCTCTCCCCGTCCTCCAATTCCAATGTCTGTCCTTCATCCATTATGCACTAGCAGCTAGCCAGGCAGGGTTAAGCCTTAAGGGAGTGGAGCCCAGAATTGATGCTCCGTGTGTCCAGTTGTGGCACAGGTACCCCTGGATCTTAAATGCAGTAATGACACACTAATACAGCGATGGGACGGATGTAAACAGACTAACAAAGTGATGGGGTGGATGTAAACAGGGAAGTGGCGAGCTCTGCTTGGATTGTGCCAGGAAAATCAGACATGAACACGAGCAGCCTGTGGCTACAGTAAGTTAAACAAAGGAGAAACAGCTTATTAGAAAAGATCCATAATTCATAACCCAGGGGGGGAACAAACGTGTCTCCAGGATGTGATCAGACAGGCATGGATCAATGAGTTGGATGACAGAGGATTCCTTCATAAACAAAAGAGGTTTGGCTACATGAAAATGTGGCTACATAAATAATATTTGCATTTTCGGGAATTTACAAACGGAACCGATTAGTCACCATTTAGGCAGGAGTTCTCTTACATGTGGAAAAACAGGGATGATTTGAATGCACAAAGAAGTGAGTCTTCTTGGCTGAGGTCATGGACCACACACACACAGACACACACTCAAACCTTCCACAGTCAGGGGTGTGCAGCCATATAAAGCGGCTGTAAATTTCAAATGAACACAATGACTGGCCCGTGTGTCTTTACATCCACTCATGACCTGTGTGACCTCTGTCACCAAAGCACTCTCACCATTTGTGTTGCTCCAGTTGCCACTGTTTCGAGTGAATGTCTGACCACCAGCATTTATTACACAACTGCCGCTAAAATCGCTACGGCTCAGGATACTTTTTTGACGGGGTGACATGCATGGAATCCACAATCAATTACAATGTTTTTATTTCATGTCAGTGGAATTGCATCATTTGCTAGAGATGTTTATAAATGCCAGTAGATTGTATTATCCATTCACTGTCTCGTCAATTCCTACTACAAAGAGAAGAATATCAGGTTTTAGCACATTAACTCACATGACCTACATTAGATTTTCCAGTTTAGGGTTGAACGCTAGACAGCTGAATATACCTGTTGACATATTTCTCTCTCTCAGCCCTGTAGGTTTTCCGGCTGGCTGTGATTTGTCCCGATATTAAATCAAGGACCTAATGCCAACACATCTCCATATAAACAAACAGTACATGTAGAGGCAAGTCGACCGTTTTCTCCTGACTGGCTTCTGACAAAGGGCTGGACAGTGAGTGGGAGGTCTAGTGAGCTCCAATAGCCATGCTGAATGGGAACTTTATGGGGTGATTATATATGGGGTTATTCTTCTCCCCTAACGGATTCAATGAAGTATTTAACGTGCAACCAGGGATACTATGAAGCCATCCTGACCCCTGACCTTTCATTTAAAAAGGTATTGTTTTAAACATAAGACATTATTTAGGAGTGAGAGCTCCATTTGGGTCCCAAAGTGAGAGCAGTGGAATGTGGCAATGTGGGCCAGGTCAGCACTGGAGAGTCAGGACCTCCTAGAGACAGCGTGACAAGTGTAACCCCTGACCTCTACCAAACCCCACAGATGACAGCCTGGCAGCCGCGGAAATGGCACAGTCAGACACTGCGTCACAATTGTATTCCCATTCCCTATATAGCACACTACTTTTGACACAAGCCCTGAGGAGAATAGGGCGCCGTTTAGGCAGCATCCACTCAGACGCTCTGGGACATCGGACAGCTGAGGTTAATGACGTCTCAGCTCAACCCTCATACATTAACACTCGTCACAGTGCAGCTATTTTTTCAGTACTTCCTGAAGGAGTCAAAGAGTTAATGTGGCAGATGATATCATATGACATAAACAGCATTTCTAATTTAGAAATGTGTGAATATCGTAAACATCTGATAATATCATCCCAAAGGGTCTCAATACTTACAAATATACATTTTCAAAACCCAAACTTTGTAATGACTACATTAAACATTAATGGGTGTAGTGTATTATCAGCACAGCGCTCAAACAGTTGATTGTGCAATTAGCAGGTTGCTGAATAGTTGCTGAGACCTTCAAATCTGCTCCAGCTTTAAGCTCCACAGGAGCTCTTCAAGCTGTGTGTTTCGTCACCGAACTGATGATTCATCATGTGACAGAGGTAAGAGAGTAGAAAG
This sequence comes from Umbra pygmaea, assembly GCA_016801145.1. Classification (NCBI taxonomy): domain Eukaryota; kingdom Metazoa; phylum Chordata; class Actinopteri; order Esociformes; family Umbridae; genus Umbra; species Umbra pygmaea. The sequence continues at coordinate 6,279 of JACXGM010021159.1, forward strand.
CCTCCTGCTATTTGTCAGGATTCAGTCCTATTTACATTTCACAAAGCTAGCTATATGTCTTCCAGCGCCTAATCGTCGTTGGTCCCACTAGAATAAAGGAGGACTAAGCCAAGGATTTCAGGTGTCAACAACTCTTCAGTCTCAAATCTTTATTATTAAGCAAGAGAGAGTGCTAGGGAATAAAGTAAGTTTAGAAATTACAGTAGAGGTAAAAATTGTACATTTGAAACATAAAGCAGAACACTGTGCAATCGAAAAGTTTCATTCACTGATTACTGGGAATAAAGAAATGAGCGTTACCTAACAGTGTGTCTATGAAAAAATATAAAGGCTTCATGGACAGAATGTTGATTTGGAGGAACAATAGCATCCCGGTGGTTGAGACGAGAAAAAACATTGGCTGATTGGGGGACATCTTAACAGAGCAGAGGCAGAAATACAGGGGGATGCTCACGGCCATCTTGGCCCCATTCAGACACCAGCAGTCTATAGGCCATTCTCCATCAGCCTGTCTGGACCAAAGGTTCAGCTCTCCCTTTTACGCTTTTGTCTGCTCTCTTGAGAAAAATGAATAGGAGGTTGTGGGCGGGACAAAAGGAGAGATCAGGGGTCTATTCGGAGGACAAATCAGCTTAGTTTGGGTTACGGTAGCCAATGTAGAAGGGAGCTCTGGACAATGTTGAGGGAGGAGTTGGGGGCTGGGCGTAATCACCTCCAGTCTCCACTCCAGTATGGTTAGAAATAGGATGGATAATTGTAGTGCGTTGGACCAGCTGAGATTCACTTTCTCAACCTCACAGTGTGCGTCTGTCACGAACATACAGCATGGACATCTATCAATGTCTCTAAACAATGTGACGGATTCCATCCTCAGGTGTATGGAGAACTGTGCATGCTCAGGGAAAGGCTTTTTCGAAAGATGGATGGTTGGAAACCTATTGTATTTTCATGCTGATGGCCAATAATTGTTGTATTTTGATGAAACATGTTTCTGCATTATCCCGATTGGATATCTGTTCAGAAATAAATTGGAGAATTTATTTTTCAAACAGTTGAGAAAATAAACACTGAATTGAACTGTCTTCTTTAATCTAGCTCCAAAACCAAAACCTTTCATATAGGATTGAGTTGGGATCTCCTGAAATGTCACCCTTTTGGAATTGCCATTTGGAATCAACCTGCTTTGCTGCTGGTTTCCGATTTTTCCTCACTGCATTTACTTCCGACTTGTTATTTCATTTTGCGGCAAAGCCATTACTTTGCCCCCCCCCCCCGCTTTCCAGTCTCCCCCATCCGCGATTTGGTCTTTCTTGTCGGCTTCTTCTTATCAACATTTCCTTTCAGCTGCATTTCTCCATCCCCAGTGTCAGTAATCCAGCACAGTGCCAAATAGAGGACAAGTCACGCCTCAGAACTACAGCCAGCAAGCCCCTTGTCTACCCTACTTGCAGGCACACACATGCACACACACACAACAAATAACACATAGTGTTGCAATATTGATTATGCTTGGATGAGATGAGAATGTCTAAGGAAACCCAGGGTAACTACAATATTGTTAAATTAGATACTACTGTTTCATCAAAAGCAAAAAGTGCAGATATAGTGCTACATGGGGTGTGAATTTGTTATCTTGGTGCTCTTTGGTTGTCCAGGATGTTTCAGTTCAAATATAAATAAATATATTCCAAGGCACTCAGTAGTATTAGAAAATTTAAAAAGCATTTATTTCCTCATGACTTAAAGAAGTAGATATCACTGTATTTTGAGATAAAGCTACAGTTGTGCCAAACAACATTTTGCATTTCTACCTTTCATTTAGGGACCCAACCTTCTAATTGATTTTATTAAATTGTACTGTGTCAGACATTCATAGTTCTAAACTAAGGTCAAGCCTATAATTACATGAAGATAGCATTCATCCAAGTGATGACCATCTGACCATCTTGAACTTTGCACCTTAACAGAAAAAACAGGTGACAGGTGATGATGGATCTTTGGAGCAGTGTGTGCGTGTGTGTGTGTGTGTGTGTGTGTGTGTGTGTGTGTGTGTGTGTGTGTGTGTGTGTGTGTGTGTGCATGATAGGCTGTGGGGTACAGGGGTGACAGGGGAGAAGATAGTCTGTGTGTATAAAGGGCTTTGTCAGGTCCCCTCATTTCAGGGGAACACCAGGCCTCGCCAATAGACAGGGGATAGAAACGACATGATTGATGTTTACCTTGAGACCGGCATGGTGGCGGTGCATGGTGTGAAATGGAACCCTTTACTCAAGAGACGTCTCCCCGTAAGATAAATATCAATCATGGCTGGTGCTGTAACTGGTCACTGGTGTCATATCACTGTGTTGTTCTTCATCTCTAGTCGTCCGCACAGCTGGGACTTAAATATTGTTGGAGCATTTTTATGAATACATAAATTCTAACGCATAATCCATTTCAGAATAACACAGTTGCTACTGTATGAATTGTGCTAAATAATAGAATGACTGTTAGTAATACCAACTCTAAGTAGAAACACGGCTATTAACTCTACTAAACTAAAAAGATCATACACTCACCTAAAGGATTATTAGGAATACCCGTTCAATTTCTCGTTAATGCAATTATCTAATCAACCAATCACATGGCAGTTGTTTCAATGCATTTAGTGGTGTGGTCCTGGTCTACAAAATCTCCTGATCTCCAAACTGAATGTCAGAGTTGGAAAGAAAGGTGATTTAAGCAATTTTGAGCATGGCATGGTTGTTGGTGCCAGACGGGCCGGTCTAAGTATTTCACAATCTGCTCAGTTACTGGGATTTTCACGCACAACCATTTCTAGGGTTTACAAAGAATGGTATGAAAAGGGAAAAACATCCAGTATGCGGCAGTCCTGTGGGCGAAAATGCCTTGTTGAAGCTAGAGGTCAGAGGAGAATAGGCCGACTACTTCCAGCTGATAGAAGGGCAACTTTGACTGAAATAACCACTCGTTACAACCGAGGTATGCAGCAAAGCATTTGTGAAGCCACAACACGCACAACCATGAGGCAGATGGGCTACAACAGCAGAAGACCCCACCGGGTACCACTGATCTCCACTACAAATAGGAAAAAGAGGATACAATTTGCAAGAGGTCACCAAAATTGGACAGTTGAAGACTGGAAAAATGTTGCCTGGTCTGATGAGTCTCGATTTCGGTTGAGACATTCAGATGGTAGAGTCAGAATTTCACGTAAACAGAATGAGAACATGGATCCATCATGCCTTGTTACCACTGTGCAGGCTGGTGGTGGTGGTGTAATGGTTTGGGGGATGTTTTACTGGCACGCTTTAGGCCCCTTAGTGCCAATTGGGCATCATTTAAATGCCACGGCCTACCTGAGCATTGTTTCTGACCATGTCCATCCCTTCATGGCCACCATGTACCCATCCTCTGACGGCTACTTCCAGCAGGATAATGCACCATGTCACAAAACTAGAATCATTTCAAAATTGTTTCTTGAACATGACAATGAGTTCACTGTACTAAAATGGCCCCCACAGTCACCAGATCTCAAACCAATAGAGCATCTTTGGGAGGTGGTGGAACGGGAGCTTCGTGCCCTGGATGTGCATCCCACAAATCTCCATCAACTGCAAGATGCTATCCTATCAAAATGGGCCAACATTTCTAAAGAATGCTTTCAGCACCTTGTTGAATCAATGCCATGTAGAATTATGGCAGTTCTGAAGGCGACAGCGGGTCAAACACAGTATTAGTATGGTGTTCCTAATAATCCTTTAGGTGAGTGTATAAATCCAAAGTTACATTTCATTTAAAATGTATAAATTATTACAGAGGTGGGATGGACTTTTGGCTAGAGACTAGAGAGATGACTAGAGAGATGTACCGGCGTGAGCACAGGCTGTGGGTGGGTAAGGCAATGGTGAGGAGAGAGTTTAGGTACAGAGGGGTTTTGTGTAGAAGTGACTTGTAGATTAGTTGATACCAGTGGGTCAGGTGTGGAGTATGCAGTATGCTGTAGGTCACAATGGTAGGTGTTAAATGGGGCATTGGTGACAAAAGAGAGGGTGCTGTGATAGACTACAGTACATCTAATTTTCTTAGAAGGGAGTTAGAGGCAGTTCTGTGGATGACACCACTAAAGTCTAGGATCGGTAGAATGGTCAATTTTACCTGGGTGTGTTTGGCTGCATGGGCAAAGGAGGCCTTGTCGCGTAATAGGAAGCCAATCCTAGACTTAATTTTGAAATGAATGTAACCAGACACCTACTTTTTTGTAGGTGTCCACATATTCTAGTTCAGACCCAGTGGTGATGCTAGTCAGGTAGGTGCGGGCAGTGATTGGTTAAACAGCATGCATTTAGTTTTGCTGGAGGTTAGGAGCAATTGTAGGCCACGGAAAGAGTTTTGTATGGCATCAAAGCTCTTTTAGAGGTTTGATAACACAGTGTCCAATGTAGGGCCAGATGTATAAAGAAGGGTGTCATCTACGTAGAGGTGGATCAGAGAATTACTAGCGGCAAGATGGACATCATTGATTACACCGAGAATAGTGTCGGCCCAAGAATCGAACCGAGGCACTCCCATAGATACAGCCAGAGTCCCGTACAACAGGCCCTCCGAACTAAGCACCCCGGACCCTATCTGAGAATTTGTTGGTGAAACAATCAAGGCAGTCATTCGAGAAACCAAGGCTCTTGAATATGTCAATAAGGATTTGATGATTGACAAGTCAAAAGCCTTGGCCAGGATCTGTTTTTAAAATGTGAAGTAGCGAATTACAAGAACAGATAACATCTTTTTCAATTATCGTTTGGTTTATAGGTTCAATAAACACTGCCAAGCTAATCCGAGCCCCTCCTCCATTAGTAATGTGTGATCACGTGGCCAGGAGATGGAAGTGGACTGATGACCTCTTCCTCCAGAACACTGGGGGGTTTTGCCCTTTCTCTCTTCATCTCACTACAACCACTGCCAGATGCCTGCTGCTAAAGAATTGAAGAAGAAACGAAGAACAAACATTTGAGTATGCAAGGAGACCTTCATTCAGGAATCTGCATGTTGTGAAAGAGTAATTAATCAGCTCTGAGCCACCAGTCGAATCTGAACCCAGAACAGCCCGACCCAGAAAACAAAAAACATCCATCATTACGGTGTTGACTCCTGTGATAGAAACAAGGTCAGGGGTCAGAGGTCAGGTTTTATGCCCATCATGCCAGCAAGGAAAAATAGGCTGAAGACCTGGGCTACAAAACAATCTCACTCTGCAAAGATCATATTAACTGGTTTGAAGAATAGTCAATCATAAATCATGCTTTAAAAATCCATTAAGTGCTTACAGACTCGATGGATATACCATTAGCATGTTTTTCTGTACTGGATCAGCAGTGCTGCTACGCATGAAGAATGGTATAATAACGCACACTATGTAATGACCGACTTTGCAAGGCAATGATGTTCATATTCTCCTCATGAGCTCAAACTGAGTCGCTATAACAAAGTAAACATTTAACCTCTTAAGGATCACACCCTGATTGTCAGATTCTGCATACACTGGACCTGAAGCAAGTACATACATATGGTTGATATTGTTTAGAAGGAGACTTTGAATTTTTTAAATATGTAAAATGTATTTCCAATAAATTTACACAGTGAATATGGCACAAGATAGTTCAAACTAAAATATCCAGAATATCATCCACTGTAACAGTGTTCAGATAGATAAATGAAAAATGTTGTTTCCTTAAACCGAAGAGCAAATTTCTCATCCTAAATGCACAGTGTACGAGTCCACGAGAAACATGTTTCCAGATTAATGTAGAAATATTTTGAATCATTAGAACAGCATTTTTTCCCTCAAAAAGCAATAAGGTCTAGCTTTGCACCAAAATGACACAGGTGGTGAGGGTTTAATTGGACTGAACTACCTGCGGTATTGGGATGTTCCCACTGGACAAAAGCAAACCTGACCCCTGGGTCCCAATACACACTCTTATTACTGGGCAATTGATTTTCCCCATCCAAGCTTACTTGTCATTAGAGACCCAGCTATCTACACTAAATGACAAAAGTGCCAGTGCGATTCAGCGAGACAGTGGCAGGGTTTTGCCATGAGACAAGTCAATACTTTAGCACAAAAGGCCTTCTTGCTTTGATCTTCAACCTGTTGGGAGGACAATGTATTTTAAGCCATAGTGGGTTCTATTTCACAGATGCCTTAAAAGATTGTCCCTGTTAAATTCAACAGCTCAACAAAGCGTTTACGGTATCTGTTGCTTCCCTGAAGGCAGCTAAGAAGCTCAGAAGAACCAATCTCCAATAAAGGCCTATGATGGTCCATATCCCACTGTAGGAGGTCTAGTGAAGAGGATCCAAAGTGATTCTTAATGATGAAATAACATTTCAGACGCTGGAGGGGGTCTCCTGAGGTGTGGAGTCGCTCCTATTTCTCTTCAACCCTAAGAACCCCTTTCAAACAAAGAGAGCGCACGTTTACTGTCATGCTGGGCTCACTTATGTGGGCATGCAGATTTTTTTCAACAAAAAATTATAATAATCCATTAGCCATTCAAATGTGCCCTTGAGCTTTCCTTCACTGATAGCATGGTATATATTTCATGAATTCTTTTGTGGATGCCAGTTCCAGATACGAAAATATAAGTGAAAACGTATGTGTTTTGGGTCCAGTATTTTATTTTTTAGTTAGTTTTTTTTAATACAATTGTGGGGCATATAATTACTGTCATGGGCAAAATATTACACAATACTATCTAAACATAATCAACAGTAAACATGTTACACGATATCTAATTATTATTTAATACAACAAAAAGCCAAAAGGAGACATGAAGTCAATTTCCAAAGTAGATTCCTAATCTAGAATGTGCAATTTTCATAATTTTGTCAGATGGAGGGACTTTTTAAATTATGGCTTTGGTTTGGAAGAAATTGTAGTTAAAAGATAATAAGGTGACATTTAGGATGCCTTTTGTAATGTTTCGTAAGTGTTCCACATCTCCTGGTCCAGTTAACACAGAAGAGTATTGTAAATCAGCCAGAAGAAGCCATGGTGCCCGGAACGCAGATGTCATCTCCTCCAGCAAAGACTGCAACATATTATATCTCCCTATCTTCCATGTGTTCCTTTGTTATATAAATATTCAGAGAATATCTTTAACACTGAATCATTTAATAGCATTTGAAAATGCACAAATTTGTTGTTCAGTACTTTAAAGATATTTAATGTACAATATGTAGTTTTTGGACGCCAGGGGGCTCTCAAATAAAACAATAGCAAAAGATGTACTTGGATGACGTCAGGAAGTAGCGTGGGATCATGGGTTTTGTAATCGTCGTCAATGACAACCTTCCGATCTAGCGTCTCCGGCAGAAAAAATGTTCACTGACAAAGTAATGTATTGTTAAAAATATTATAACTTTATTCACGTTATGTTTGGCGGTTCCCTGGAACTTAGAGCAACTAGTGCAGTCAAAGGTTATATGACGCCATTGGCGGAAGACAAAATGAAACGTCCCGTGTCTTCGAATTATATTACAAATTTCTCTGGATTTGAAAGTTGGTGGAAGCATTTAGGAAAATGGTTTTGGAAAACTACATATTGTAACTTCGACAGCAATTGTATTCCACCACAGCTGTCTGTCAGAGAACTGATTATGTTTTTGTCTCTGTGTGTATGTTTTACATGTGTGGTACCCTAACATACAAAGGCCCTAAGATTTGTTCAAAAGGCATGTTCTCTACAAACATTCCCTCATAAAAGCTCTATGGTGTCTGCTCCATGGATCCATTCCTGTGTCTGTATGTTTACACAGCCTGATCGGTCCTTGAGCGAAAGCACTGGAACAGAGTATAGCAGCGTCCTGTAATTACCCCGGCAGCTTCTGTGTGAGAGCACATCAGAGAGTCCACTGGGCAATAAGTGCAATAGAGGAAGCATGGCTCCTTTACTAGCCAGGACATATTCAAGTTACTCATTCCATTCCACAAAACAAGCAGGCCAGAAAATCTGCTCGGTGTCTGAAAGAGTGAGTTATGGTCAAAGTTTGCTAGCACCAAATGAGAGAATTCATGGCAGGGTTTAGAATATACTGCTGGCCTAATAGCTTTGAAAGGGCTAAAGAAATATCAAGAAGGTTATGGAGGGTTGGTAACGTGCAAGCTGTCCAAGAACACAAATAAAACCCAGAGGTGATCTTTAGTCTGGAAAAGCTCCCTGGAGGGAGAAAAAAGAAATGCGTATGCACGCGCGCACACATGCAAACGGACGGATGTGCACGCAAGCACACGCACGGATGGACGCGCACGCACACGAACGGACGCACACGTATGCACACCATAGGAACATGAGAGGCCCAGGGGACCGAGGCAGCTGGCAGCAGGTCACAGCCTTGTCTAAAGGGAACCCCACAATTTACTGCAACACAAGGCTGCTGCATGCACACACACACACACAAACACACACACTCTCATACCCCCGCATCCAAAATATCCAGGCACCCCCAGTCACACCGAGTTTCTCTTGCCAAATGTGAAGGCCCATTATAAAGAAACAAATACACTGGACAGTGTTGTTGTGCCTTCGTCAGCAAGACAAAAAGAACCATTACACACTCCAGCCGTAAAAATAATGATATCTAAACAACCACTGACACGTGAGCGCATTATAGAATGTGTGTTTGCTTCACTGAATAAATTCTCCACTTCAATTTCCCTAAGGACTTTCCAGATTCAATTTAAGATATTTTGCTCCAAAGTTAATTGGTAATTCACTCCATGAAATCAATTGCTTTGGCTCATTATTGCCTAAATCATATGATATAACAACTGCCATACATTTTAACGTTTTGGTCTTGTCTTAAGTATTCTACAAAAGGATCTCTCAATCAATTCGGAATAGTTATTAAGAGGAAAATATTCGACAAACTGTTAATTGACATATGTGAATATCAAGTTACCTCACAGCCTTAGCACACAGGTATTCACCATACATGTTGCTTTGCAAAATTTCAGACATTAGATCTATTCAGTAGAAGTGAACAGAGCACGAAAAGTGACATGTTGAAATAGCAGTATCATACGTAAAAATAAAATGTCCTCTCGCCCCATTAACTTAATATGTAGCCATGTAATTCAAAATCCCAGTACAGAACCATGTTGAGGATTTCTCTGTATCATATTAATAGCTCATCACACAAGTATTGTGTATATTTCTTGTATATAATGTAAGTCACTGTGTGTGCTTTCTTTAAAACAAATAAAAGCGTGTGAGATTGTTGGTAGGATACGGTATGTTTGCAGAGTGAAGCAAACTGGCAGATTAATGTTTCCTCTTCAGTTTGAAGGCTTTTATTAGTGCTGAGTGTGAGACAAAGCACTATTTTAAGCTGCCAGAGAAAGAGACCACGATACTTCCACTCTGACACATTTGTATTTTACCAGGAAAGCCCAATGCTTTATATAGGTTGGAATCTATAGCTGGTGCAACCAACCGCATCATCCAACAACAGTAAATTGTTCTTTAATACGAACAGAGAGGACATGTACCAGATAGGCACTAAAACCCATATCCAGGGGTTTGAAACAAGCCTTGTGGGGTGGAGAAGAGTAGAATCAGCTGTAGTCGCAGGGATTTATGACGGAGAGAAAGACAAAGAATGAGGACGAATGGCTTTAGAGAAAGTCAGAACGAAACAAAGACAGTCCAGAAGACCTGAGCTTTCTTCGTAAGGCTCTGGTAAAAGGTATTGCACTAAAAAGGGAGAAGGATGCCATTTGTGATTCCTGCCTGCAGCTCACTATTACTCGACATCGTCTATCCTTTCAGTCTGGGTGAGCATCTGGCCTGTCAATCAACAATTCCAGAGGTGAGATGTGGAAAGAGACTGAAAGCCAGGATACTGAAGGCCAAAGCATTGCCGTGTCAAAAACCAGGCTTCTCTAATCGGAAAAGCCTGGTGAAATGCAAGACATAGCACCTAAAAAGCTGTGGAGACACAGTTTAAACCAGTCACACCTCGTAACATGTCGAACCAATCAAATACAACACTAACAGGGATAACGCAATTAGCCCCCACTTTTGGAGATTCTAAATTCGAAAGTAGGGTGGCTATTTATTTACCCCATACAAGATTAGCAAACTGGAAAAAAAATCTATATTAAGAATGTCAATTTCTTGACTACTCAAAGCTTTATGGCAAATAAAAAATGATTCAGCTCTCCAAAGGAGGTGTGACAACAGTATTTCTGAATGTATGGAAATGGGAGACTACAGTAGACATGCATGTAGCACAGTCCATATGGTGGTTCCAATCGCACCCTGTCCTCTAGTGCACTATGTTCTGACCAGAGCATGTAAAGCATCATAAATGGAAAAGGATGCCATTTAGGAGATATTAACAACATTTCAGTGAGTTCTGTTTTGCAAACTAACGGGGTCTCTGGTGGACTTTGCGGCTTTCTGAGCATGACCTCTCCTTGCCACCATGACCGCTGAATGAGTCAAACTAACCTCGCCCCGCAGAGGAAAAGCATACCTTTCCCGCATTGCAACATTAAATGATACATGATATATTGGGCTGTCAATTTCAGGGCTCTACTAAAAATGTAACACCTGCCAGGATCAACTCTGCATCAAATCCCAATACCCAACATTTTAATGTGCGCACCCCTGAACTGACGTATTACGTCTGCATATATTCACTTCAAGGTGAATAATTGAAAAAAGATATTCGTAGAGAATTCTTTCAGAGTATTCCTTCCTTATGTATTCAATCAGGCAAAAAAGGTTTTGTATCATAGCAGCCACTATTGTGAGACAGACAAGCACTCCAGATCTGTAATCCCATTGGAAGACAGGGGATGCCTGCAAAGTCCATTAAGAAGGCATGCATTGGCATGCTGGGGGTGTCTCCGGGCTCTGAATGGAGATGGTGGTCTACTTGTTGTTTATTCCCTCTTTCATTTCCACTGTGAGCCACCCGGCAGGAGACGTACAAAGAGCTTAGTGTCTAACTCTCTCTGTGCGAATGAGGGAAACGAACATGCTCCACACGCATATGTGAACAGAAACCCACCCTTTTGCACACACACACACACACACACACACACACACACAC
>JACXGM010021160.1:5408-17499 GCA_016801145.1 Umbra pygmaea
CCTCAGGAGCTGCGCCTTGGGGGGGGGGGGTTCTGTAACGTTCCCCAGTTCCCCTTCCCTGGAAACTGCCACTTCCCTATTCTACGTTGGTCAGAACTACAATTCCCATTCCCCAGTTCATCTTCCTGTGAACTACAGCTTCCCTGGTCTTGCCTCCCCAGAACTACATTTCCCATACCCGGACTCAATTATCCAAATTCAGGACACCTGCTCACTCTGTATTTAAACCAGACACTCTCCATTGCCTCTTTGCGAGGTATTGTGAGTATTACTCTTCACTATTCTGAGCATTCTCTTGTATTATTGATATTCCGGTTCGACCTTTTGCCTTGTTTATTGATTGTTCTGCCTTAGATTATTCCCTTGTACCTTTGCTTATATCTGTTATTGATATTCTGGCCTGACCCCCGCTTTGGTTTAATATTCTTCTGTCTTGGATTATCCTCGGTGCCTCTGTTTTGGACATATACATACCTGTTTTATAATTAAACAGTGTTTTTTCATACTTTGGAGTATTCATTACAAGTGGGGTCTATAACTGAGAGTTGTCTGGGTTTTTAAAACATGGGTTAGGGCTGTCAGGCAAGTGAGACTGGGCCTGTATGGTAACCGCTCTCAAGCTTACCTGTCAGTCTTTTAAAATTAAATTATAATTGCAGCTTGAATATGCATTAAGGCTGGCAGGTAAGTTATATAAGACACAGGGCCTGTGTGGTAATTCCCTGTTAAGCTTGTCTGTCAGATCAAAACTTTAACTTACATCGTATTTTTATAATAATACATGCCTTAGTGCTGGCAGCGATTATGCCTCTACAACCCCTCGAGATGAGGAATAGCTTACTATACAGTATTATAGGCTTAAATATTTTGGCTAGAGCACAAGTATAAATCTGCATTCTATGTTGACGTACTGTTGATTTATGGAATGCCCCATCTAATCGCTCTGGTGTCTTGTTGAATCCTAGGACGATGACCTAAGACGACCAGAGTCCTTGGAACATAAGGCAGAACTACCCAGCTTGACGACGATCTTGTCCAAAGCCACTGTCACCAACCACAGCCCACCTGGCTGTCCTTGTTCCTGTATACCCCATTGAGTCTGGATCCTCTCTAGAATTCCTCCTGGGAAGTAAATTATTGGGGAGTTTTTCCTTGCCAGTGTGCTTTATTTTTGCATTGTTGCTTGCTCTATTGGGGTTCTAGACTGGGTGTCTGTAAAAGCACTTTGTGACAACTGTTGATGTAAAAAGGGCTTTATCAATTGATTGAATTAGTGTGTCAAATTGTCATGTCTCTCAAACCATATAGTTGGTACCATCTGAAAGAGAGGTTTCAGCTGCAAAGAATGAATGGTAGCTTCATCCATGTGGCTTCATCAGAGCCGGAGATATCAACATTGGGTACTTCTCGATGTCTATATTTTTCTTTTCTGAAAACCTTTTAGACAAGAAGTAGGAAGTGAAAATGACAAAATACAATCTCTGCAATGAGGTAGTATGGTTTTATTGACCTATTTGTATGTCCCCCTAACATTGTCACACTGGTTGTCAAGACCTGTGGACATGCCAATATGGATATTACAGAGTTACTGTATTATTAATGGTTTACATGCATTCTTAGCCTGGAAAAATCCAGACCCAAATCCTGAACGATTTAGGGTCTGGCATCGAGTAATGAAAATGACTCAACTCAAGGAGCGGCATTAAGCGTGCATTTGAAAATCTCACTGTACGCAATTGGATAACAGTACTACCAATCACCAGTGGGTTTTCACTAAGCCCCTATGGCAAAGCTAACTAGGTCGTCAAAACAGCAAAGATGTCCTTCTTAAAAAGATTTGAGCGCCGTCTTCTGTTCCTCTTTTAGACAAAAAGCCAAGTCTAACTCGTTCATTTTAGCGGACAAAGCAGTTTCAAACAACTGGTGTGCATCCATTGCGATCTTACAACGTTTACTAATGACTTGAGGTCGCACTCACAGCGCTGTCGTCATCTATTTAACATGCCCCTGGCCCGCCTATATCAGATACACTGATGTGATTGGTGCAGCTCGGCTACAAGGGCATAGTTAATGAGCAGCATTACTCGGTGCCAGAGTAACTTGCTGAGCAAATTCAAATTGTGGTCTCGCAAGAACTCTGGATTTCCAGGGTAATGCATTCTACAATAATAGGCAAAAAAGTAAAAAATTTGTTTTTGTATTTTTTGCCTTTATATGACATCATTTATGAAAATAATTGTCTCAAGAGATTGGGTTTTACTGAATCATAAACAATAAAGTACCTCACTGTAAGACAGTATGACCCTTTCAGAGGTCAAAATATCATTATAATGCCGATAAGACTTCAAACGAGTTAAAGGAAATATATATTTATATATACAGGTCCTTCTCAAGAAATTAGACTATTGTGATAAAGTTCATTATTTTCCATAATGTAATGATAAAAATTAAACTTTCATATATTTTAGATTCATTGCACACCAACTGAAATATTTCAGGTCATTTATTGTTTTAATACTGATGATTTTGGCATACAGCTCATGAAAACCTCTCAAAGAATTAGCATATCATGAAAAGGGTCTCTAAACGAGCTATTAACCTAATCATCTGAATTGACTAATTTACTCTAAACACCTGCAAAAGATTCCTGAGGCTTTTAAAAACTTCCAGCCTGTTTTATTACTCAAAGCACTTTAATTTGTATCATTATATTATGGAAAGTAATGAACTTTATCACAATATGCTAATTTCTTGAGAAGGACCTGTATATATATAAGATGCAATCAATCTTCATGTAGTTTTAATTAGTGAAAAAATAAAGTTAATAACACTAACTCATTTTAATTTAAATCAATTGTTTTTTTCTCTGTCATTTTTTGTCAATTGTAAAATTGCGAACAATTAATGAACAATATCTTATCTTTAACTAAAGCTGATCCCACTCCGATTAAAATAAAAAATATTAATAATTAGAAATTGCGTAAGACAATTCACTATATACCTACATTGGCGGGCACTAGGACCTGGGGAAGGCTGCTGCTTCTATAAAGTTAATACAGCATTTAGTTACGCAATGACAGACATTCTGTGATATCTTCTGATAGGACTGAAGTGAAGATAGCTTCTTAAGGTTTAAATTTTTGATACTATATGACATATAGATTATTTACATGTATTCTTTACAAAAAAATTATTTACAATAATGACTCTTTCATTAGTCAGTAAGCCACCTAAAATTCATCCCCATTGATTCATCCCCATTGACTCATCCCCATTGACTCTGCATATATCTCAAAATAATAATGTTGTCTAAAATGACTACCTGTTCCCTGGATCCAATTCCTGCTGCTGTCATAAAAGCCTGCCTGCCCTCTGTCCCTACATCACACGCATTGTCAACCTTTCCCTCACCCATGGCACTGTCCCCTCTACCTACAAAAGTGCTGCTGTCATTCCCATTTTAAAGAGCGCCTGAACATGACACCACCATCCTTAATAACTATCGCCCCATATCCAACCTCCCCTTCCTTGCCAAAACCCTGGAAAGTACTGTTGTCTCTCAACTTCAAAACCAACTCCTCAACAATGAACTGTTTGAGCCTGTTCAGTCTGTCTTCCATTCACTCGACCGTACAGACACTGGACTTCTCAAAGTTGTGAATGACGCAGGTTCCCTCATCGTCCTGATTCTCATCGATCTGAGTGCCTTTGACACAGTGAGCCACCAAATCCTCCTCACTAGGCTCAGGGGTCTGGGTGTTGAGAGAACTGCACCCACTACATCTTCCTTGGTAGCAACGGGTCCCAAAAGGCTGTTATTTGAGCACTTACTCTTTTATTTTAATTAAATGTTTTATGAGAATGAGTTACACACTATCTGTGGCTGTAGATTTTTCATGCTTACTTTGTTAGGACCCAGTCGTACATCACCTGTGGCTGTAGATTTTTCATGCTTACTTTGTTAGGACCCAGTCGTACATCCTCTGTGAGTGCTGGTTTTCATCCGTCCTTTAGGTTATGTCTACAGTAAAAACCAAGTGTTTATGTTCCTGCATGGCTGCAGTGTTTTACCCTTCCAATTGCTGCTTTTCTTTGGCTGAGTGTTGCAGAAAAAAGATTGACTCTTAAAAGCTCCAAATGTTTTTATGGTAATGTGCTCCTGAATACATGTTGTTTTACAGTGAAGGAGCAATTGAAAGAACCATGCCCAGGAAAATTCTGGAGTGTTCCCAACGCACCTGCCTTTCACTGCTGCCTCATTTTTATAGTTTCAAGGGCCTGTGAGGTCATTACCTAAGACACGTTTGCATCATAAACAAACACAAAGACATATTTAACCAATTAGAGTTAATGGAAGAACCCCATAGTCATTTGTGTGTGTTTCTTTTAGGCAGTTTGATGGAATGGGCGTGTATGTATGTGTCTAGGGGATGGGGACGTCCTGTGTGAATTTGTTTCAAAGAGAACATTTTGTTCTGCATTAATGTTGTTAATGCATTGTTATTGTAATTAATGTAGGCCATTAGTGAATGGATGGATCTTTTTCACAATCTCTTTTTGACCTCAATCACTATCACTTATGAGAGCATGCCATTGTTGTCCAAGAAAATAATTACTGTATGACATTATGAAATCTTTAAATAGATGTATGATGATGGTGCGTTGTGTCTGTAAATGGTAAATGGACTGCATTTATATAGCGCTTTTCTAACCAATGGCCACTCAACACGCTTTACAGTGCCTCACATTCACCCATGCATTCACTCATTCACACACCGATGGCGGTGGTGGCTTGTAGGCCAGCAATTCTGAATTCCAGAGCTAAAGCAGTCAGGGGGCAGGCATGATAATAGACATGTAGCCTATTGTATGATATCCTTCAGAATAGACATAACATTTTTGTTGAATTAAATGATAGACACCTACTGTTTAATTGTACTTTAGCGAAGCCGTGCATTGCCACCAGTAGAGGGGGTGGTGCAGCCTGCACTGATAGAGAGGTGTTGCAGCCGGCACCGGGAATGGGGGTTGTAGCCCCTGGCTCTGGCAAGGTGTACCGGGCCTCTGGCACTGGCATGGTGGGCTGCAGTGGCAACAGGTGTACCAGCTGGCTAGGCTGTCTGGGTAGCGGGACTGGTGGTAGAAGGTCCGCTAGGCCTCTGTCCTGCCTAGCTAATGGAACTGGATGTAGGGGGTCCTCTAGCTGGCTAACCATCTTTCTCCCGCCCAGACCAGTTTCTCCTCCACGTCTTCCTCGTCGTCCTCCTCCGAAGATCCCCGGGTTCCCATAGTCCTCCCAGACAAGCACTGTTGTTGCCGCGGCAACCTGGTAAGGAAAACTGAGGGGATGGTACGCCTTCTGAACTACCCCGATGTGTATGGAGTGGGAATACAACCCCCCGATGACTGAATGCGATCGAGAGAGGCAGGAATGATCACCTCCAGGTCATCACTATCTTAGTCCCGCTCTACAAGATGTCTGCCCACGCCAGGCACGGTTCTAGCAGGGCGGCAAACATGTTCGCCCGGCAACACTATGTTATGTCGGCAACAAAAACTTTGATTTGTCCTTTCAAAATAATAACGCTTGTAATTCATTACAATAATCATTGTTAATTAATTGCATAGATACTGCATCTATGGTCATTATTTGCTAAAATGAGTCTATTGTTGGATTAAACAGACTATACTCGTGTTTTCACATGAGACACTGACAATATATCCAATCAATTTCTGTGTACAACGTATTTGTTACTGTTTTCAATGTTCAATATTTTTTTGTAATCATATACTCTTGTTTCTTCACACACAATACAGTTACATTTGGTTACAATTCACTTGCTTTGTAATGAATTCACAATGATTATTGAAATGAATTAAAACGAGCGCTGTTATTCTGAAAGGACAAATCAGAGTTTGTGTTGCCGACATAGTTTTGCCAGGCGAACGTGTTTGCCCCTGGCACTCACCCAGTGCTGTGCCGTAGTTACGTCTTCACTACCTTCTCTTTTTAAGGTAATTCATTCTGTAATGAATGCTGTGCAGGGAGGAAATGAGAGGCAGATGCAAAAAGGGAAAATTACACTTTACTATATTACGAAAATACTAGGACCAAAAAAACAGGATTAATATGAGTCAAAAACAGCTCCTAGAATCAGCTAAAAACAGCACAAACACACATAACAACTAACATTGAATTGACAGCTAACAACACAAACAGACTTGACTTAGTGTGATCCGCTCATCGCGGCTTAATCGGTTGCACGTTTGCCAAGCCAGGATGAAAAGGGAAAGCTATGTCAAGCCAGATGTAGATATTCTGAATAAGTGCACATTCACGGCTTTTCTTAAATAGACCTTGGTATCAATCACAGATTTACTGAAGCAGAAGACGCGTGCCACATTAGTTACGAAGAGGTGAAGCATAGAATATGCAATAAATATGATTATTTAAAATATTTACTTATTAGCCACTCCACAATTTTACAAAAATGTAGCTACATTCTGTTTTATTTGCTGTAAATATGCTTGTTTTATGAGTAGGTTATATGAGTAGGTTTTAATGCTGTATCTCTTTATTTGTCTCAATATCAGTGCTTCTTCATCCAAAACATCATTCAGAAATGGGTACGCCATGGTGCAGGAAGTAACACAGGTGACGGGGACTGCCTTTATTGCTTTCTGTATTTTGACTTTATGTAAATGAGACACTGTTCTCAATGTGCTTACCTGGTCCAATGAGAAAAGAAAGATTGATTGCCCTCATCACTGACGTAACTTCATGTAACATTTCAAAACATCTAAACAACTGCAATTATTGGATTTCAATCAAACTCGTGACAGCAATAGTGACAAGTAATGCATGTTAATAAAAATTCAGCAGAACACATTCAGAATACAGTGGTATGAATGTTTAACACGTTTATTTCTGATCAGAGCGACAACTGATTTAACACAAGACTCCGTGATTTATCTTAACCTGGTTGTTAGCCTACTCTGTAGCAGGCTAGCTGCAAAGAATAAATATCCATGGGTACTTGGCTGGGTTTAGTTCTAGCAGCTTTTGTGCAACCAAGTGAAGACTAAATTTATCCAGGATAAGTTGAATATCCCGGCTTAATCCCTTATCTTAGTTTTGTGCAATACCCCCCTGGTGTCCGTGATGAGACAAAACAGAGCAATCTATGGGTGAGATATGATGTCATTGAAAGGTCCGGGTGAAACAGAACATACAACGTGGAGTCAGTGGGACTGGAGTCACCAAGGTAAGAAAACCACATCTTGATTTTATCATTTGGGTGGCCTACACTGTGAAAAAGATCTGTGGAAAACAGTGAAAAGGGCCGGCAACAAATTACCAGTACTTTTTCTGCTATTTGACATTATCTGACATTTCCTTCAAGATAATAACAGAAAGACCTTAAAAACACACAGTAGATGACCATTACAATATATCATCTCTGTGTGTTAACGGACATTTACTGTGTTTATAAAGTATTTTCTTGAAGGATATGTCTGTAAAATAATGGGAATAATACTGGCAATTTGTTGCCAGTCCTTTTATTCAATTTTTTACATATTCTGTTTTGACAGTGTATGCCTTTTAACAAGCATCATTCCAGGAAACTGTGACTGCACTTAAGTTACATGGGAGCATCACCTGCTTTGTTATCCAACACGTTTCACATGGACAAGAACGCTGAAGGGTTAAAGCCATTATGATTCATAATGATAAAAAGAAAATATTGAACATCCAGGGAAACTTCTTCATTGCAAAATGTTTTTGAAAAACTTTACAGAGGTATGAACAGTTGCTCATATATCCCCATGGATTCTCTTAGACTTATACAAAATCCCCTCTTGCCCGATGGGAAAAATATAACAACCCAAGCTAGACACATCAGAGTTTAATACACCTCCACATCGATATAATGGGCCCTGGAAATAAACTAATTGGACATTCCTGTTTTCTTTGTAGCTTTCCATGCATTGCGATTCAGATTTATGTTGCATTCTGGGGCGATCAGTCGACATTTCCATGACTATATGCAGTGCTGAGTAAAAACACAGACAAACCACCAATACAAACATCCACCTTTGAGGTCATTGTTGCTATTGGATTGTGTTCTGTGTCAGGAATGGTTTAGAGGGATTATTAAGTGGCCCACAGCATCGGCGGGTGGCTTTGGGCTGTCTTGCTGAAGCTTAATTTACCATTACTTGGCTGTGCCCTAAACATCTAGAGCTGAAGAGCTCCAAGTTATGGTTCGCTCACATTTAGAGTGATAGGTTTGAAAAGCAATAAGGTAGGACATCAATAATATGGGCTAAGGCTTATGTATGGAACAGAGTAACAGATCCTGTTATGGATAAGCTACGTCTACATTCAGTAAAATGTACAGGTCATTTCTGGGATTTGTAGGATAAACATGGGAAAGCCGGTACTGTACTGTTATGTCATCCCAGCTTAAGTCTGTCTTAATAATTTCAACAAGATGCCAGGAAAACTTCAGGCAACTACATAATTATTCAACATAACAGCAGGTCAACTACATGAAAATCTGAACATTTCCTTCAAAAAGGGTAGCATATCCTGAAATGTGTGTTGTCATACAATCAAAACACTAATATGTTGCAATGAGATGCATGTGTAGCAGCGGACACATCCTTTTAGGTTACAAGGGGCTGCCAAATGTCATAGCACTATTTTTATATATTTTTTTGTTTCCATTCATCAAATTTTAGGGATGGTGCATAGCTAGAAAAACAGGTGTGGGTGGCCAACAAGAGAGCCATTTTCTTATAAGGCTGGTGGATACTGACAAACATAACCACTGAATTCAGCAGGCCAACTAGAAGCCAAGGAGCACATTTAAAGGCCTGGTAGGTAAAGATAAACATGACCACTGAAGCAAGCAGGCCAACTCCAAGTGCACCATTTAAAGGAAATATTTGACCAACAAAATGTCCTTATAACAATAGTTTAACTGGCTGTTTATGTTAGACTGCAAGATATTGTATGTAGTATAATATAATGTCAGGAATAGTTCACGTTGTAGGCCTGTGTAATATATGAAAGATTAGTTGCATATACTGTGTGTGACTATGTACAATGTAAATGCATACTATAATTCAACCAATACATATTTTGAATGCAAAACAAAACATGTCAGTGTCCCTAATTGATACAAAATTGGATAATCAACACGCAGATTTGATAAGATAGGAAGGACATCAGCATTTTGTTTTCACTATATACATGGCACAATTTATTGTTTTATCTTTAAATTACCAAAAAAAATAAAGAATAGCAAGAATATGAAAAAGAGAATAACTAAGAAAGATGGTACCTGAGACAAGTTGTTCAATATTGTTTTTTTTTAATTCTGTATGCATGTAGAGTTGTGCTCATAAGTTTGCATAACCCGGCAGAAATTGTGAAATTTCTGCATTGATTTTGAACATTTTGTAATTTTAAAGCTTGAGTGATATGCAGGTTACACAGTTGAATGAATAAGACACTATGTCCAATCTTGTAAGGCTGTACATTCCAAGACAAGCCTCTGTTCTATGGCACGATGAGTCCAAAGATGGGAGGTAAGAAAAACACAAGGAAGAATGTGGGCGTGTTTAATAATCACTCAGAACCCGATGAAGACTAAAGCGATAGGGAGTAAAGAAGATTGAACTCTGACTCAGGAGTTTTGGTAATGAAACGATGTGTAGAGCCAAACCACAGATACACAGGTATGTGTGTCAACGAGCAAATTAGGTTAGTTTTGTGGTCAGCCGAATCAATCGCTAAGAGATGGAGATACTGGTGCAAAGGTACAGCTGCGCCTCCAGATGATGCTTCTCAGCTGACCAGCGTCTGAACCCTAGATACGAGTTTCTAACTTTCAAGCACACATTTCAAAGTACTGTACTGCATTATGAGGAGTAATTCATCATGTAGGCTTCGTATTGAATACGAAGACCATTTGAGCAGGTTTCTGTCTAAATATGCGTTGTTTTAATTTCTTTTTCGTTCAATCTTTTAGAAACATCAACGCATTTGAATCCTTAATTTGGTTTTGTTAGGGTAGCCAGCTTTACATTTCACCATGGGCTTCATCAGTACTATTTATGTAAATACTGCTCCTTCCTTTGATACTAACGCAAGCAGACAGGTTCTAGCAAGCTTAATGAAGCTGACTAATTTGATCTTTTAGATTTCAGCTAGTTCAAAACTCTTAAAAAATGTTGTTCAAATTGTAATGATCACCTTCATCTTTTCGCTATTGTTCTTAGAGCAGGGGTCTCCAAACCCTTCCATGGAGGGCCTAGTGTATGCAGGTTTTTGTTCTTTCCCTTCAATTAGAGCCAAATTAGGACCTAGACTGCCAGGTGAGGGGAGATCCTAACCAAATAGTGAGGTAAAAGCAAAAACCTGCATACACTAGGCCCTCCATGGAAGTGTTTGGAGACCCCTGTCTTAAAGCTACTATATTCAACTCCGACCTTCAAAGCCAGTTCCACTCCGTTTTTTCATTGCAAACTGAGACTTAATCTGCTACATATTTAAACTTGTTTCACTAGGTGGGTGCATTTAATGATAAAGCAGAACAGAAAACTAACCGGCTCAAGCACTCTTAGGCTCATAACTTAATGTGAATGTCACACGTTTACTAAAATGGCAAACTTAAATTGTATAAATTATGATTCAATCTATGATGTTAAATAATCTTGTGGAACTGTAATCTTCCTTTATTAGTTATTGTTTTCACATTTTGTAGTATTATTATTAACCTTTACTTATACAGGGAAAACAAGCTGAGACCAGAGGGCCTTTAATAGTTGTTGCCTTGATATGACCAGGGGCGAGTTTGTCAATTTTGTGGACATAATCAGGTAGCTCAGTGGTTAGGAAGGCAGACTTGTAGTCAAAATGTTGCCAGTTCCTGATGGTGCCAAATGGCATTGTGTCCTAGCTCCAGAGGGATGTCCCTCTATTAACTGTAGAGTAAGTCGATCTGGATAAGAGTGTCTGCTAAATGACTAAAATGTAAATGTAAAAACGTAAAGTGCAGTTTAGAGGCCCCTGTTAGCCTTACCATATACACCCGCATCTGCCAAAGTCCTGTCATTATAGGAGTTTGGAAATTTTGTTGATTTTATTGATTTGAGTTGGAAGCACCAACTCAAAACAGTTATTGGGTTGTATATTAATACAGTCAAATTTGTCTAATTTCCGAATGATTGTTAATTCAAGTGCACAATCACCTATTTTACTGTTGATGAAGAACAAATTGGCACACTAACTCTCATAATGAAACAAATTAGACAATGATTTAAGATAATGGAATATTGAATGTAACACATACAGGTGATATTGAAGAAATCAAGGAGTGATTATCTTTTGACGGTCAGCAAACAGACAGTTCTCAAGTTCTCAAATCTTCTTTACCTTGACTTTCTTGTAACCAGAAAGCACGAACATTTTCAAGTGTCAATTGTACCACCGGGGCAGAACTATGCAAGGCATTGATTATAGGCCAAAGGAATTCTGCAGTAAAAATGTCTGAGATGAAAAGTATGAAATTAATGTTATAAATAGCTACATTGTTTTTCAGAACTTGATGCTCAGATTTATCACATGCCATCAATTTAGAATTTTTACTTACCATTGGGTTATTAAAGGAACACCTTATACTCCAGAACAGCTCACAATCATTGAATTAATCATTAAATGACAGTCACCTAAAACCTGTCAGCACGTTTGGTAATTCCCAACTCGGCCGCCGTAGGTTTTCCAAAAACATGCTGTGATGGTGCGGAGAACAAATATTTGATACACTGCCAATTTTGCAGGTTTTCCTACTTACATCTGTAATTTCCATCATAGGTACACCTCAACAGTGGTGTAAAGTAACTAAGTATTAATACTTCGTTACTGTACTTAAGTATTTTTTTCGTGTATCTGTACTTTACTTGAGTATGTATCTGTCTGCCAACTTTGTACTTTACTTCACTACATTTTATTACAAAAATTGATACTTTTACTTCTTTACATTTTCCAAAACAAAGTCGTTACTCGCTACAAAATTAAAAT
>JACXGM010021161.1:0-17397 GCA_016801145.1 Umbra pygmaea
TTCTACACTGGACGTCCACGTCTTCTACATTGGACGTCCACGTCTTCTACACTGGACGTCCACGTCCTCTACACTGGACGTCCAGGGCGCCCAAGGATCCATCGTGCTGTACATCCACTCCGAAGCTCCCTCTAGCGACGGCATCCACGTGACTCTACTGGACGTCCACGTCGCGCTGAGGGAGCAAGCTGCCTCTCGAATTATTTCAGGAGCCGCCACTGTTTTTAGCCTTCCATACGGATGCTTCAATTGCATGGATTGGACACACTTACACACCTATAGTTATGAAAAGGGAAATGTTTTGTTGCAAATATATGATTTTGTTTTTCATTTAGGCTAGTCGAAGTATTGAAAAAGTATTAGCAAGTTTTGTATGATTAGGCCTATATATTTTTTGTTAATTGAAAATGTTCTATGATGCTCATTTACTTTAGTAGCCGATTATAATTTCTCCCCAAAAAGTACGAGTTTTTGTGGATAAATAACCGAGATAGATGAGATTACAGCCTCTTTCAAAAATTACACTCAACATTGAGAAAAACATTGGTAATCGCGCTATTGTACATAGAGGACGAGTCCCAACGACAAGCGGCCCAACAGCGAAGGTAGAGTGGATTTTTTGGAGAAGCAAAGCAGGCTGGGGAGTTCCATATTCTTAGTTTTTGACTCTGTAGATATCGGCAAACGTGTCATACAAACATGGTCTCGCAGAGCCTGCAAAAAATATTTGTTTCTCCATCGCGTTCCCGTGTAGTGAATGCATGCCAAAAATATTGTTGCGTGGCTACGTAAAAGTTTAAGCTCCTGTGATGCACTGCCGCAATTGTAGTCGGTTCACTGACGCTGCTGTCAAATGGCAACTGCCAACGCTCAAGGAAACTCCTCCCTGTTGACAGCACGTTCTGTCGCCTACTGAGCGCAATGGTATCTTGGATTATCTCTAGACTTGTTGTGTAAGTTAATTTGATAACATTCTTTATTATTTGTAAAAAATACCACATCAAAATATAATTTCATGTAAATCGGCGTTTTTTCCCTAACACAGCACAGCGCATATCAGCAGTGACCGCTTTATAGCTTATTTAGCCTACTTCGGTGTTGCGACCAGACACAATATTGTGCTCTGTAATGACTGTTGTTTTTTATTTAAAATGGGTTATTGACATTTAAGGGCGCACTATTTAATTTAATTGAAATCGTCTTTAAGATGTCGTTAAAGGTTGTTACTATTTATTTACGTGCGTTTTGTTTTCACTCCAGACAAAGAATGACGTTACTGACCAAATTAAATATGTATATTTGTATTGATGGGCCTGTATGTCTATTCATTCAAAGCTGTATGTTTTAAATAATCATCAAACATGCAGAATGCTCCCCAATGCTGTGGAATGTTATCCAGTAAATGCACATTTTACCGAATAAAAAGCTTTTTATAAAGGAGAGAGCAGTGGTGAACAGAGCTAATTTATGATACTTGATATCCATTATTTGGAAAACAAAAGAATGGGTCAACCTCCTCATGTTACCATACAAATGTTGGTTATAAGACTAAGGCTTTTTAGTCATGTTCTGAGCCATTCAAATAGCCTATTTCTATTGTGTTGTCTGTTGTAATGGTGAAACGTGTTCACAAGGTATATAGACTTGGAGTTAGCCAAATCTCAAAATAGCTCGTCAATTAAATATAGATCATAATATCATATTACATTGGTGTTTCAGACTGGAGGATCCAAATGTCTTCTGTATGTCTTGGAATTCAAAACTATATCCTGCCCAACACATTTTCGTTGTTGTTCTGATGAGTTCTTGTGCAAAAATAATGAATGCATTATGAGAAACCTTGTGTGTTTAAAATACTATAATTATAACGGACTACCTAATGTATTTTAGTCATTTGAGCAGCTTACCCTCAGCTGTTGCTAGGCTGTAGCCTCAAGCATAGGGTCCTGTCCAAAAGTTACAGCCTGGTCGCACAGGTGTAATCTGCATTTAGTTAATTTAACACATATTAGACTATACCAATTGGTTTTAATTATGACTCAAACTGTGTCTTCATTTCAGTTACACATTTAGGCCGAAGTTCAATTAGCCTACTTGCGAATGCATTTGATTTATTTTCACTTTCAATATTCGGGTTTGAACATGATCAATATAGCTCGTAACGGAATTTACTCTGAATACGAACGTTATATCTAGACTCAGATGAAGCTGTGTAGACCATTTTATTACATTTGAAGTCTATCGATTTTACTTCGTTTGAGTACAACTACCCCTGGTTTGTAACAAATGAATTAGAATACATTTTTGTTTACGTTATAATAAATTGAATTACAGAGTTCTTAAACCAATTTTCATTTTAATTTTAAATGACATTTTTTAAAGTTATACAAATACAAGTTTAAGAAATATATGTGCTCTTTGTCATAAGTATGTAACCTAGTTTAAGGGCAAAATGCATGACCTAAAGCAGTGGTCCCAACTTTTTTCAGTTATTGTATTACTAGTTGAATGTTGCCCTGAATTGAGCCAGTTCCACTGCCGTTTTTTCATTGGCAACCTCTAATGTAGGACACTTATTTAGACTTGGGACCTCAGATGAAATTACTGATGGTACAACAGAAAACCATCAGGCTCCAGTCCTAGTAGGTTAAGATTGATATATCTGTTTAGTGAGTCTTCTCAAGAAGTTTATTCTGTTTTTTATAAATTGTTTATTCAAACATGAATTCAATTAAATCTAAAACTGTTAACATAGTGCATTTGTCATAAAGCCTAATTTGGACTGGGGAATCACAGAATAATAGGTTATCTAGTTAGAAAATAGTATATTTTTTACATTACAGAATTGAACTGATGGACTGCTGTCATTTGGGGCTCTTTGTGAAGGTTAGGTCTAGTGAGTTTTGTTTTGATCCCTATGAATATGTATATCAACTGGACAATCACTTACTGCAGGTTATTTTTTTGTGTTTTTTAGGCTTGTATTTGGCACATTATATCCTGCATACTCGTCGTATAAAGCAGTCAAGTCTAAGGACGTGAAGGAATATGTGAGTATGAGCAGCATTATTGGACAGTTCAAATACAACCAAACCAGTCCAATCTGGATTATGTTCATTATAACTGTGGTTTATAAGAATGTAGTTTAATATTACTTAACTACTACAGTATGAGTCTCATACTAACTGTTATTTAACTTTTAAAGGTGAAATGGATGATGTACTGGATCATATTTGCACTATTTACTACTATGGAAACCATCACAGATATATTTATATGTTGGTAAGTAAAATCTGGTGTAATAAAATGCTATTTTTACTGATGTACTGTATATTACTATTTTATTTGAAAATAAAAGTTATGAAATATTGTGTTTGTGCATCACGTGGCAAAGTGTAATGATGATATAATTGAGACTGAATACTCCGATTGCTGTATTATTCATTCCTTCACTGCAGGCTTCCATTCTATTACGAGCTGAAGATTGCCTTTGTGGTGTGGTTGCTGTCTCCCTACACAAAGGGCTCCAGTGTTCTGTATAGGAAGTTTGTTCACCCAACATTATCTTCTAAGGAGAAGGTGACACAAGTTCATTGTTTGTTTCTTCATTGTGCAACTGACATTTATTTTATGTTGTCTTCTATGAAATACAGTAATTGTAGTAAGTGCTCTGTCAAACAGTGTAATACACCAGGTTTGCAGTAACAATTATCTACGGTAGAGGGTTAGGGTTAAGGTTAGGGATTCTAGTAATGCCGTGGGTGGATTTGCAGATCACAATCACATGTTTTTCCTTCTCTTGCTTTTTCAATTTATTATGGTCTGAGGGAACACGTAATGCGGGGATCAAAATTTAGATGAAAAGAAACCAAAACATAGATTTTGAAAGACAATCAACTTGTACTTCCGTGTGAAAAATGTGCGCGTTTGCTATTAGATAATAGAGAAGCCATTATGGAACAGATTTACACCACAAATAGTCCAGCACTGTTTTCCGTGGTCTGCAAAAAGTAACTTCAAATGTCGGTGTTTTTCTCTCTGTCCAGGACATTGATGAATATCTCTGCCAAGCAAAAGACAAAAGCTATGACACTCTGGTGACATTTGGTAGGAAAGGGCTGAATGTGGCAGCCACAGCTGCAGTGCTGGCTGCAACAAAGGTAATGCTGACAGATTGAATTTCTCCTTGGGCACAGGTGGGGGTTTTCTTTTTCTTTCATATTAATTGTGATCATGTACTTTATCTCCCAACCCAGAGCCAAGGAGTACTGTCAGATAGACTGAGAAGCTTCAGCATGCAGGACCTGTCCGCCTACCAGTCCGACCCAGCTGAGATGGACTCTGGATCTATTCCCACCCAGCCTGCTGCAGGGCAGAACAGAGCCAGGAGCATGATGCGCAGCAAGTCAGAGACAGGCTACAACAAGGGTAAGAGTACAACGCCACATAAACAAACATAACTAACCAGGATACAGAGTAGCGGCTACAGCATAGCCCAGAATGAGAGTATCAATGCAAGACAATCTGATGCACACACCAGGTTTTAAGTCACTGCCTCGCATGCCCAGGGGCCCAAGAGCTCAGGGGGGGGGCCCTAAGCTAAAGCCTGATACACACTGATACTGTCCCTAACTCTTATTTCCCCACAGCCAAAGGGCTCAATTCATATCAACAACAAACGCATAAATTCCAAATATAATAGCTTAAACATTTACTGTGAAAAGTGTCACCATGGCACTGTTATTTCCCTTAGTTATCTATAATGCTCTACAAAAGCAAAAGACCTTAAAGGGGAACAATGACAAAATTTAAAAAATTGTCGATGTTCCTAAATCGCTTGAAAAGAAAAAACTGATTGTGTGCTTCTTACCAGCCCAGTGTTAGTGAGAGGGAACATTCAAGATGTGAAAAAAATGCAGTCTTCAACATTCATACTTCAAAAGGTTCTAAACACAACATACCATCGGTCTATCAATTATAAATTCTTAAACTGATATCCTCCCTGATTGAGAATATATTCTTGACAGAGAAAAGTGTGAATTTAGAAAAATAATTCTGCATTTAGTTTTTTTACAAGTTGAACAGTTGAACGCGCCCTCTCAGCAGACAGAAAGCAGGAAGTAGTGGGCGAGCTGCCTCGTCGGCAGAAAGATAAGAAAAGCTACGTTTTAAACCATGCAACCTACTTTTATTATACAAAATGTATATTTTATGTACCAAAAGCAGTTGGGCCTCAAAATCTTGGGATTTTCTTTGTGAAAGAACATTTGTTTTTAATGCAGGTTATTTCACAAAGTTGTATCAAGCACATTCATCTGCACAGACTCATAATCTATTGGTGTATCAATTTCACTAGCTTGACCCTTCTTTCCCTGAGAGAGCTGATTGTTGAGGGAGAACATCAAATAACGACTTAATGCGATTTAGGAACAAAGAATTTCTTCATTGTTCCCTTTAACCCTGAGAAACACCCCGAGAAAAGTCAGCCAAATGAATTGTAGGCAAAATGATGGAAATGTGGCAATTTTTTCTTTTTTTATGAAGTCATTTATTTTCATAAAAACCTTCAGCTCAAACTTGAACATTAAATTGACCACCTTTTTACCAAAATTGAAGTTCTGACCTTTTGCCCTTGTAGTGCAATATAGCGATAAAGTGCTGCATTATTGTCTGTGGCCTCTATTTATACAAGTCATGGTTTATGTAGACACCCCAATGTTGTTTTCCACTCCTGATCTGTCTGAATATGACACCCTGAGCCATATAACATGGGCCTCTCTGCAACCTAGGACTAGTGTTTTAGCCGTAGAGATAATTTTGTTTCAGTGCAGGCCATTAGAGGTCCTAGAGTTGTTTTGTTTTTTTAGTATTAAATAGATAAAAATGAATAGGATAAAAGGCATAGCAATAATATAATGTAAATAGTTGTAGCTAGCTATTCCTAACAAAACATATTGCCTTAAATAAATTAGCAAATAGCCTAGTATTTCTAAACATGTTAATGTTCTCATCATCTTTAAAACCATCAAACTTAAGAAAATGAAACCATTACTAAACGCTGTCCCATGTGCTCCCCCTTCATTACATTTGGTAGGGGTCACATTTTAGGACAAAATATTACCAAGATTTCTAACTAGCATTATATTCTGCAGCGAAGTGATTAAGACCATAATACAACAAGTTAGGACAATCGAGTCGGACAAAGATTATTTTTTGACAAAAGGTTAACGTTAGTTTGGGGCGTGGGGCAGCCAACTCTCGTATGCAGTGACGTGTCCATGAGCACTTTTATATACATGAAAATGGTATGTGTGAAATGGTGTCATATCAAGTCGTTGTCATTCCTGGTGGGTTTTATAATTATTAACATTTGTTGAATGCTGCAGATATTGATAAAGTCATCGTTAAAAATATGTTTAAACCAACATCTAGAAGTTCTGATTTTCAAACCTTTGTACTACAGCACCACAGGAAAGTGGTCTGCCTACTATAATATTGTGACCATTCACACAGTGCGAACGTAAACTTGTATGTATTTCTGGGACGGGGGCATTGACGTCGCTGTACCCGAGGGGCCCATTGTTTTTATAATCCATCTATGCTGGGGTAGATGAGTAAGTAGTTGAACACTCTTACCTCGACACATCACTCATGAAACTCCTTGTGTGAGGGTGCATGTCAATTAAAGCTCGCTTTCACAGTTGGTGATTGTGTCATTCCTCCCGCATATGTACCGACTTGAGGGTTCTGTGTTGAATGTGTGGTGTGATAAGAATTGGACCTGAGGAGATGCCAACAAGGCAGAGTCGTTGGGAAATGGTTATGACAGATTGGGAGGGCATATTGTGTAAAACTACCCCCCTCCCCACACACACAAAAAAGTACCAACTACCAAGTAATATAAGTCTCTGCCAAAATGAACAAAACACCCACATATTGTCTTATTAGAGCATTGGGCCCCCACGAGCCACAAAAACAACTTCAATATATTTTTGTATAAATTGTACAAGTGTCTGGAGAGATGCGTTACCATATTTAATTCCCAAAAAATCCATCTTTTGGTGTTGTGTTTCTGGTGAGTGAAAAAAGGATTACTTAACCGATGCTTCAGAAATTCCCATAGCTCTTTAATTGGTTTGACATTTGTTAACTGACATGCTCATCTGCAAGTTGTGCTGTGTTCATCATTGGAATGTCTGACACATTTGACAGTTAC
This sequence comes from Umbra pygmaea, assembly GCA_016801145.1. Classification (NCBI taxonomy): domain Eukaryota; kingdom Metazoa; phylum Chordata; class Actinopteri; order Esociformes; family Umbridae; genus Umbra; species Umbra pygmaea. The sequence goes on from JACXGM010021161.1 coordinate 7,217, forward strand.
CCTTTTTTTAACATCACAGATTACATCTTCTTCCATGGAATCCAAAAACATCTACCAATCTAGAAACATACATGATACTAAGCATATTGGGATGTGCATTCTAAGTTGTTCATATGTGGAAAAATCTACTATCAAATTACTTTGTAGGCTAACAAAGCAATTATGCTACACATAATGCTCTGGAAAATATTAAGAGACCACTGCAAACTTGGTTGAGTCTGATGGCTCAGATATGTAGTCAGAAGGTTGCCGGTTAGATACCCAACTGTGCCAAATTTAGTTCTGTCTTTAGGCAAGGCACTATCCTACGATGCTTCAGGGGGAATGTCGCTGTACTTACTGTAAGCCGCTCTGGCTACGAGCGTTTGCTAAACACTTATCTCTGTTTTTTTTGTGTTAGAGTAAAATTAATATTTTTGTTGTGTTCTATAAACTACTGACAACATTTCTCCAAATTTCCAAATAGAAATATTGTCATTCAGAGCATTTATTTGCAGATAAGATGTAGAAAATAGATTCATATTCATTTTTAAACAACACAATACTAATGTCTTAACTTAGGACAAGTTCAGAAATCAATATTTGGTGGAATAATAATAACTGTATAATAATAATTGTCTTTCATGCATCTTGGCATGCTCTCCACCAGTCTTTTACATTGATGTTGGTGACTTAATCCCACTCCTGGCACAAGATTTCAAGCAGCTCGGCTTTGTTTGATGGCTTGTGACCATCCATCTTCCTCTTGATCACATTCCAGAGGTTTTCAATGGGGCTGATTTGAGAAATACTTGCATTGGTCTCTTTTGTTTTCCAGAGCTGTATATTTGGCACATAATTGATGTACAGCACTAGTGAAAACTGTAAACAGAATGTAAATCATTAATGTTGCTCCTACTGGAATTTAAAGGCATTGTAGTATTTTCCCTGTATAAAACACAATGTCATATGGCCTTCTTCCTGTTTATCAGGAGGTGATACATATGCGGATCCATCTTATTTCACACTGAAATGGTGCTTGTCAAAACAAATAGAAAACAAGCGCCACCACAACATGGTGCTTCTGCACCTTGATCCTGATACTGTTTGAAATACTCTGTGCACTAGATACATTTACAGTCCTTTGCATTGTTAACCCAGTAAGTACTATAAATAATACTTTTACTCAATTTAGTTAATGGTTTGTTTATTTGTTTTTATTTATATATTGTATTTTGTTTTCTCCTCTCTTCTATAAAATGTCTCTTTTTAAACCACAGTCTGGCATTTAATATATTTTCTACTACATTCTTTGAACCCGTGGCATAAGATTTTTACTGTACATGAAACTTCATCTGCATTTCTGTGCAGGTGATACATAAACCAAACTTTAAAGTTCTCCCATTTCACCAAACAAACAATGTTTCCCCACACAGAAAGCTTCTTTAGGTTCACTGGGAGTAGCAAACAGTTGTGCTGGCACCTTTGTTTTCTCCTTCCTGTTCAATCCTAAAGTTCAGGACCCTGTTTTCCTGAGCCCTAAGTACACATCCCTCTTTACTACGTGCTCCGACTGCTAGCCAGGATGTACATTTAACATCTACATTTTAGTCATTTAGCAGACACTGTTATCCAGAGTAACTTACAGTGAATACACGGACATCCCCCTGGAGCAGTGTAGGGTTAGGCCATTTGGCACAGTTGGGATTTGAACTGGCAACCCTTCTTACAAGTCTGACTTCCTAACCACTGAGCCACCTGACACTCAGCTGCTTGTTTTAGGAGTTTCAGTCTCCTCTTCAGCAAGATCTAGGCTACACCCATCTAGAATTACTTAACTTATGGCTGTAAAGCCCCTGTGAGTTCTTTGTAATTACAATTCTAAATTACATTACTTACTGGTACCTGATCAAGGTGTGTGCTTATAAAAACCAAAAAAATCTTCCAATTCTTTTATTATTTATTTTCTGCAGTTTCCTTTAGCCCTTGAAATGCTTATAACTAACGTGCCAATTTGGAATCCACCCCCATACCAGGATTTTTTTTTTTATGTGGTATATTGAAGTCAAGCCAACTTAAATTAAAAAGGCATCAGTAACACAGCAAACACTAAGAGGAACTGTGGAAAGTATAGCCACAAGAATAATACAAGGCCTAATGGGGAAATGCCTTTAGATTTTTTTGTGTCGTACAGAGTTATTTAGAAGTAAACTACAACGTTGTTCTGAATGAGTAGGCACCGTTTGATAAAAACTGACAGTATAGCCTCATCATACATTTTCTTATATTAGAGTTGTTATATATAGGATCTAACCAGGGCGATTCAGAGTCAGTCTGCCACTACACATCAACCTACAACAGAATTTGTAGTTGCCAGTGAATTAAAAGTATGTGTTAATTTACTTTCTGAATCTCTGCATGTGCTAATCAATGTAATTATAAAAAAATTCTAATCACATTTTTTTAAATTTTCTTTAAATTTTTTAAGTAATTGTGGGCAGGACAGCTATATTTCAGTACCCAGTGTTTGATCTTGGTCACAGCATTCTCGACAATGCCGACTATGGGTAAGGTAGAAGAAAGGTTGGACTAGTGTTCCTTGCCATGTGGCACTCCAGCCACTTTTTGTGTGCAGATTGGGTGTTTCTGATTTAAATTGTGGAAGCATAGTTGACAAGTCTTGTTGAACGAGCATTGTGATGAAAATCGGACTGATTAGCGACATGTCCTTGAAGGAAGCATGTGAGCGCCCTCGACCACCCCGACAAATCGAGGGAAATGGAGATTTGGAAGGGGAAAAAGTGGGTATTGATATTTTTACAAAACCAGTGAGGCTGCAGTAACCAAGGTGATCCCCAACCGGAATCTAGTGATGAACCCTTACAATAAAGTGTAGATAAACATTCTGCCATATTTCTAAAGACATTGTTTGTCTCTCATACAAGATATGCGTGTCATGAAATAGTTTAGACATGGGGTTTTGTTGTCAATGTTGATAGTGTCCCCAGACTTATAGAGAACAATCACATAAGCAGGACATGTTTCCTTATCTAACACACTCTTATTGTGTGGCATAAAGTTTTTAGATTTTCCTCTATTTTGTAATGCCCAAGTCTGATTCTTCAACATGGAAGCCTTTAGTAAGTACATTATGTTGGAGGATTTACACATTCGCCAACTATAACACTGTGATTGAATTCACAGTCGCCCGACCTGCACACAAGGAGTCGTTCGAGTATGTCGTGACAAGGTAATTGTGTCCAATTACTTACCCATCTACATCAGGCAGCACTGTACCAATTTGCGCTGCTGATAATGGACCCCTGGGCACAGTCAGGGTTCAAACCCTGGCAACCGTGACGCAGTTGTGCTGTGAGTTAGCAACTTAGACCACTGCACCACACCCAACATACGCTTTATTGTCATGACAGTGTGATCATCTGCGTATTCAGAACAATAGGATTTTATTTCACAGGTCAAGCTGTGTCTGTCATACTGAAACCATAGGGGAGTAAAAGTTTGAAATTTCGCTTTCTGTTCAAACAATATATTCTTTGTAGTGTTTTAAGTTTTATGGACCAGAAGGTAGGAGACATGCAAGTAGACAGAAACACATCCAAAGGGCACAGACAGTCGGCCGAGCCAGGGCTCGAACCCGTCCCCAAGGGACGTATGTGCTCCAGAGGAGCTTAGACCACTACCTCAAATTTGGAACTTTCTGTTTCATAGCCTACTGAATGATGAGGTCCAGATCCAGTGAAATGAGAATAATTATTCAGACGTAATGAAGAACAATTCGTCCTGGTCATAATGGCATTTTAATGACAGTTTGCCCTGTGCGACAGGAGATACCAAACCCTTCTGGTCATTACACCTGGTCATTACACCTGGTCATTACACCTGATCAGATGAGGTCTGCTCTTGTGCTCTGGTTTCGCACCAACCAGCCCTCCCCTTGGTCAACAGTTGTGAATTGAGCTACAGCCGGACAAGAATTAGTTAAACCGTTCACTGTTGCTTTCCACATACATTCTGATGTGTGTCTGTGTTTTACCGTCCCTTCTCATGGTACAGGGCAGGATATGGACATGACTGAATATGATGTATTGAACTTCGACCTGTATGATACAGAGGCGCTGCTGTCTCGACCTGTTATGACCTCTGAACCCATGAATGAACCCGCAGCCCCTCCTTCCCCCACTCTGACCCCCAAGCTTTCTCTATACTCACCACACCCACCCTCAGCACTTCCAGCACCAGAGCAGACTGAGGACTTGGGGTGGGGTGGGGGGGCATTGCCAAGCTCCCCACAGCTCAGGCTGTTTAAGAGGAAGGCACCTGAGGTATTCCTTCAAACTGGCTGGTCAACGGCGAGTAACTAACTGCCCCTGAACTGGATGTGGTGACTAACACACTGAGTCACTAATTCTCACTATAGCCTTGTAGCTCAGCACAGCATCATTGTAAAAAAAAAGGGCTGATTATTTTTGGGCTGGAATGATTCTACTAATATTTGGTTATTGTACTCTATCAGCTAGGATACAACTTACCTTATAATACAGTGGATATAGTAAGTATTCTACCCTATTTGTATTTTGCACATTGTGTTGCATTACAATTCTCTGTCAACAGTCTCCACAAAGTACGTAGTAATGTAAATGTGGAAAAAAACGTTTTATGTATCTATGTATAAATTCTTTAGTCATGTTATATCAAGAATACATGTAGAATCAAGTTACTATAGTAGTAATTAGAGATGTAACTTACCTTCCAAGAGCTTTGCATTGTTTCATTATACGTTGGTCCATTATTCTTTTATATATATCAGACCCTGCAAAGATATTAAGGACATTAGCTATTCCGCCATTTAAGTATTGTCTATATAAATCAAATTTGAATCAACCTTGAGAACATGTTTGGCCTAGTGTTGTTAGTTTTGTATTCCTTTTTGAAAAACTCCTGTCTTTAGCAATTCGACGCATTCCCAATACACGAAGCAGATGTTACTTGTTGTGTTGGAACAGATAGAACATTTGGGGGGCCAACAATTTGAATTTAGGTTAAACATTTTATTCATATGCCATGTTATTTGCAATATGACTTTAATGCACTTTTTGCATAATTCCTGCATGTTTGGTAGAAAATCTTTATTCTTTATATTTCAATTCCATTATTCTGTCATTTAAGGCTGGGAAACGTTAACTGCATAGGCTACATAAGCTGCCGCCTACATTTCACAAGGTAAAAATGTAAAGCGATTTACCTTACTGACTTGGCCCTAGGATTACAGCCTATGTACAGTGCCTTGCGAAAATATTCGGCCTCCTTGAACTTTTCGAACTTTTGCCACATTTCAGGCTTCAAACATAAAGATATGAAACTGTAATTATTTGTGAAGAATCAACAACAAGTGGGACACTATCATGAAGTGGAACAAAATGTATTGGATATTTCAAACTTTTTTAACAAATAAGAAACTGAAAGATTGGGCATGCAAAATTAAGTTAATACTTTGTAGCGCCACCTTTTGCTGCGATTACAGCTGAAAATCGCTTGGTGTATGTCTGTATCAGCTTTGCACATCGAGAGACTGAAATCTTTGCCCAATTCAACTTGCAAAACAGCTTGAGCTCAGTGAGGTTGGATGGAGAGCGTTTGTTAACAGCAGTTATCAGTTCTTTCCACAGATTATTGATTGGATTCAGGTCTGGACTTTAACTTGGCCATTCTAACACCTGGATATCTTCATCCATATCATCCATCTTCCCATCAATTTTAGCCATCTTCCCTGTCCCTGCTGAAGAAAAGCAGGCCCAAACCATGATGCTGCCACCACCATGTTTGACAGTGGGGATGGTGTGTTCAGGGTGATGAGCTGTGTTGCTTTTACACCAAACATAACGTTTTGCATTGTTGCCGAAGAATTCGATTTTGGTTTCATCTGACCAGAGCACATTCTTCTACATGTTTGGTGTGTCTCTTAGGTGGCTTGTGGCAAACTTTAAATTATACTTTTTATGGATATCTTTCAGAAATGGCTTTCTTCTTGCCACTCTTCCATAAAGGCCAGATTTGTGCAGTGTACAACTGATTTTTGTCCTATGGACAGACTCGCATACCTCAGCTGTAGATCTCTGCAGTTCATGGGCCTCTTGGCTGCATCTCTGATCAGTCTTCTCCTTGTATGAGCTGAACGTTTAGAGGGACGGCCGGGTCTTGGTAGATTTGCAGTGGTCTGATACTCCTTCCATTTCAATATTATCACTTGCACAGTACTCCTTGGGATGTTTAAAGCTTAAGAAATCTTTCTGTATCCAAATCCGGCTTTAAACTTCTCCACAACAGTATCTCGGACCTGCCTGGTGTGTTCCTTGTTCTTCATGATGCTCTCTGTGCTTTCAACGGACCTCTGAGACTATCACAGGTGCATTTATACGGAGACTTGATTACACACAGGTGGATTCTATTGATCATCATTAGTCATTTAGGTCAACATTGGATCATTCAGAGATCCTCACTGAACTTCTGGAGAGAGTTTGCTGCACTGAAAGTAAAGGGGCTGAATAATTTTGCTCACCCAATTTGTCCGTTTTTTTATTTGTTAAAAAAGTATGAAATATCCAATAAATAAATCCAAAAAAATTACAGTTTTATATCTTTATGTTTGAAGCCTGATATGTGGCATAAGGTCTAAATGTTCAAGGGCGCCAAATACTTTCGCAAGGCACTGTATCTTATACAGTTAACAGAGCCCAGGGATAGTGTTGTTTTGTGGCTAGACTGCAATCTGCAGCTCAGTTCAGGACATACATACTGTATGTGTCTGGGTATTTTATAGATTTTAGACTTAATACTTAAAGATATATCCAATGTCTGCAATGTTATTGTCCTCCATCTAAATATCACAAAAGCTTGCTGGCTTCTGTAGTTCAGTCTACGTTTGAAATTAAATACATGAAATACATCCAAATTCCTATCATTTTACACAGTAAGTTTATATAAATTATGTAATTTGTGAAGACAAAATTTACTAATTAATTGAAGTGTCTAAAAGCTTGTCTAAGAGGGTGAAAATGTATGAAATGTTCCTTCGTAAACATTTGTAGAATCTTTTCAACCTTGGATAAATGGAACATTAAATGAAGATCAAGGTCACAGGGGTGAATATTTAATACATCCACTGTATACATTTACAGTTTCAGTTATTACTATTACATGTTTAATGGATGGCTTTGACACTGAATGTTACAATTGTTGATGTGATTGCAGTTACTGATATAACAACCTAGAATACAACATTCAAAAATCGATTTCTTTCATTACCATGTCATTTCATTTAAGAAGACATAATGTGGGTCTATCTGGTCTATTGAATGTATAGATATACAAAGCATGGTTGTGTTACATCAATCACATAAAACAAATACTGTCAGACCACTAACCAGAGAATATGGATTTTGCTGCTTTTAGAACCATTATAGCTAATCAGTTCCCCGTCTCCATCTCTCTCTTTCTCTGTCTAGCCTCCTCCTAGAGTCCTTAGGCCCGTCACCAGATCCAGGAGTGCCCAGCTGTCTTCAAACAGAGAAGCCATGTGATATTGTGTGAATGCTCCCAAGACTGCTTTGTTTGCCTTAGCTGCATGGAGAAGAGGGTAGATGAGGAAATGTAGCCAAAAGCAAAATTTTAAAGCGGCATTGTTTCAGAAAATGGAAACCAAAGCAACATGTGAGCCTCTATCTTTGTATAGGACTTCTGGCACACACTGTACTGTAAAGGAGACACATGGTGGGTGCTGTCACGGTAGCACATCAGAGTGGGTTCCATACCGTACAGACATTTTGATTTGTCTGTTACCGAGTACATTTTGTATGAATGTATGTATAGTGTGGGCGTTTGTCATTTTGTTTTTACATATGATATTTAGAGACAAGTGCATGAATGTCTTCGCTCATTAATCAGGTGATGTCTCATCATAATACAGAATGTACGTACTGAACATTCTTCCTCAGCTGTCTACTCTGAGTAGCAGGGTGAATAACTACTGAAGGATTTCGTTGTCCAGTCAGTCGCTTGGGTAGGCAAGGATAACTTTGAGCTGGCAAATACAATCTGTACTGACAATTTAATGGGGGACAGAATAAAGAAAGTACTTAGGATAGTATTCTGCAAAGGATGTATTTATGGGAAAGAATAGCAATGGCAGGACTTCAAAAATGCTGAATATATTATTTCTATTAGCAATAGATCTTAAAGAGAGACATAAGTAGGTAAGCTTAGTTGTGCTCGACTACAAAGCCTTAAACTACAAAAAGAACATATTGAGCACTTACTACTACAGGAATATTAATATGATTTGAAGATGTCTTAATAATGACTGCCCTGAAACATCTTCATTAAAACATACAACAAAACAAATCATAAGCAATGTGTTTTTGAAGTGACCATATATGGTTAGTCAGTTGCGGCACCAATTCTAGTACCAATTAATTGCCAAAGTAACCATAAGTAATGGGTTATTCCCTATTGGCCCAATGATTAGTATGTTGTGGATCAATGATACTGAAATTATATTTACAGGGGAAGAGTTTCTATCCATGTGATGGAAGCCTTTAGGGAATGTCAGCTATCAACTTTATTCTTGTTATGACTTATTTGGCATTTCTGTGTCATTGTACTGTTTTGTGAAGCTTTGTGTTACTTGTGTCCTAAAGACTTCACTACATGTTAGTATTTATTTTGTTTGCACACAAAACAACACTGAGTCACAGCTACTCTGTAACAAAAGCTAGAAATTAAGGGTATACTCTAGTCCTTTATGAGTCTAAAAATACTGTGCAATACTCTCAATTAGCAAATTTTCATCATGTTCATACACAGAATCATTTCCCATTGTAGCCACAATTGTTGACATGCATTTTCACAGTCACTGTGAAGAGATTCATTGGTAATTCCCCTCTCCCACCCCGTTAGTTGCCTTTTGTAGGGTGTAGCAATTATACTAAAGGCAGACAGGTTCGGACTTTCTGTAAATAATATTACTATTGGGAGACTCAATGTTTGAATAATAGTAACATACTGTCTGTCTTTCAATTAACATTTTATGCACTGTAGGTATGCATTTTTGTTGCTTAACCTGTTGGCTATAACACAGTATCAGTGCATTTATGAATAATTATTATTGGTGTTTGTGTGGCAAACATTTGTTCACTATCCTCACGACAATAGCAGCTTAAGCTTCTCAGGTATGTGTTCAGTTTACACATCAAATTCAAACACTTTCTGGTAGACTTAAATATACGCTTGTTTGCAAATGGAATATCAGTAAGAGAATGGGACAAAAACTGTTATTTTACCAATATTAAAATTGAAACCTAGAACTACAATAAGGGCAACCTCTCATTATTATGATCACACTTCTCAAAATTAGCTGTTTGTGGGTACAGGATGCATATTGTAAATAAAGTGTATCAACATTGCTATGGCAGGTATAAATGAAACTCAGCCTTAGGCTATAGCTATTACTAGCTTTTAAAGCCACAAACTGATCAACCCTGCTTCATTCTACAATCTGTTTGCATAAAATGTTAACCTCAAAGCACGTTTCATTCCAATGTTGACTTTGTGGATGTGGAATATAACAGTGTAGCTATAAGCCAATTATGATCTTAGACAATTCATGGGAAGAGATTTCACTTGTGTATTATTATTTTTTCGTCTTTGTAGCAACAGCGTTAGTGTGTTGTAATGCAACTGCCTGCTTTCCATAACTGAAATTGGCACAAAGTGAATTGTGTTGTTGCCATCTAGCAGTTAGTAGTACACAGGTCAGTAAAGCAATCATTGCATGATTGATGTCATTTGGTAAATATTAAATTTACTACAGTGCTTTTGGTAGATTAGTGTTGTTAATCAGCTTCATTGAAACCATTTCTGAGTAATAATAGTGAATCTGATGTATCTGAATTTTATTTGTCAATTGTTTTAAATCACTTTGTGGCAGTCTAGAAAGTTACAATATTGCCATGGATGGAATACATTGCTTCAACCTACTTCTGATCTCTATCCGTAACAAAGCCAATTTCTATCTGTGACGGCCTTAAAGATCTTGACAGGTCAGTTTCATTCATGATCCTCAAACCTTCAACTTTCTTGTCAATTTCTGAAAACAGGGATGAGCTATAATGACTGTCTATTATCCC
>JACXGM010021162.1:0-17403 GCA_016801145.1 Umbra pygmaea
ATGATGATGGTGGTGGTGGTGATGATGATTATGGTGATGATGATGATGATGGTGGTGATGGTGATAATGATGATGCTGATCATAATGATGATGGTGGTGGTGGTGATGATGATGATGGTGATGATGCTGGTGATGATAATAATGATAATGGTGATGATGATGATAATGGTGATGATTATGCTGGTGATGATGATAATGGTGTTGATGTTGATTATGGTGATAATGGTGCCTCTGCTGATGATGGTGGTGATGATGGTGATGATGGTGGTGATGATAATAGTGATTATGGTGGTGATGATAATAGTGATTATGGTGGTGATGGTAATAGTGATTATGGTGGTTCCCCCTGCTTGTATTCAGCGATACAATAGTAGGTGGCCAGGGATGACTAGAGGGATCAACCAACCATTGGGCAAGAGAGGAGGCCCTGGCTGCTTTCTCTCTTGCATTGTTTCCCAGGCGTTCCCCAGTGGGGCTAGAAAAAATGGTAGTGTGAAATCCACTGCCACTGCTCCGAGGGCTGCATGTGTATGCGTTTGTGAGTGTGTGTGTGTGTGTGTGTGTGTGTGTGTGTGTGTGTGTGTGTGTGTGTGTGTGTGTGTGTGTGTGTGTGTGTGTGTGTGTGCGCACACATTCTCTCGCCCCTCTAATTCCAGTCCCACAGGTAGTGTAGGTTGCCAGTGGTGGGAGGCGGGTTTCACTGAACAGCACATAATATGCTTGGGGACTGTGTATTAACACACTATTTGCATTAAGAGAGCCTGCTGTCCCCAGCTGGGTGCAGCGATTCTGTACCTGGGAGTTTGGCATAATCCCAGATTTACTCTGGCAGGTGAGAAACTGCTTCCAATGGGCCATGCAGTTTCAGCTACAACCACCTCCCTCCACCCTGCATTTTCTGTATGTTTGCCTCTCACTGAGCCACGTGAGCCAAAGATATTTCTTTACTTCTCCTCACATTTCCCCCACCAAAAGACGACTCATTTGATGACATGCTTTGACCCATTGTTATGTCACATTCAATGTACTGTATTCCGTCAGCCTGGACTTTTGAAATCCAAAAATATTATGTTAAAACACACCACCCTCTGATTTATTAAACATTATAACTTATACGGGGGTTATGACTGCTGGGTGTGTGTGTCTGCTCTTGTACGTGTGTTTCTATGTGTGTGTGCATGCAAGATTATGTCTGTAAATGTACTAGTGTATTACACATAATCATTGCCAACTGAAGGCTTTGACTAATCTTCCCTAATCAAAAGTAGTGGCTGAATTAAGGCCACAGCGCTAAGTATATAGCCACAATGTAGTAGCTGATTTTAGGGCCACAATGCTACAAAGCTACATTGTAGTGGCTGATTTTAGGGCCACGGTGCCACGTAGCTACACTGTAGTGGCTTTATTACCAGTACCTTTTCTATTATTTTAAGGACATTCCCTTCAAGACAATAACAGAAGATACTTTATAAACACAGTAAATATCTGTTAACATGCAGAGATGTATTACTTTTTAACGGACATCTACTGTGTTTATAATTAATTTCTTTCTGTTATTGTCCCGAATCAAATGTCTGTAAAATAATTGAAAAAGTACTGGTAACAAATTTCCAGTACTTTTTACTGTTTTTGCACTGATATTTTTTACAGTGTATTGTAGCCAGACAGTTAGAATCTATTGGCTGATTTTACAGCCACAGTGCCACATAGCTACACTGTGGTGGCTAGTTCTAGGGCCACAGTGCTACAAAGCTACACTGTAGTGGCTGATGTTAGGGTCAAAGCGCTACACAGCTACGTCCGCTTTAGTGGCTGATTAGCAACATTACTTACGAGCAAAGGAACAGTTTGCTGCACATCTCCGCCTGGTTAAATGAGGCCTTTAAAATCCAACCATAGTTTTTAATAGCTGTTACCAATATTACAGGTCGTAAATGATGGCTCCTCTAGCTTGGCTGATCACACATCCTGATTATCTGTGTTATTCACGGTTGTATTATGCTCTGGAGTAAACACGTACTTATGGAAATGCGATCACTATTCTCTACGGTAATGCACTTTATAATGATTTATACTGCAATGATTCATTCATCAACAAACACCCTGCACGCATCAAGCAATGTGTTTTTGCCTAGTATTTTTTTTATTTGTAGCAGAGTTAGTCTTTTGTATTCTTGATGGGGGAATTTTACTTGTAAATTGGTGTGGTTCAGCAGACTCACATACATCACTGGGAGCCAACCTTCCCCACGGTTTGAAATGCAACTGCAGCACAGTCACATGATGGCTCCACATGTACGAATCAATTAAGTTCTGCAGTAAATAATATGACGCATGTCTAATTACTTGCAATCCATAGGCTTGTGGCGGCCTTGCGAGAGACACAGTTAACAAACCCGTGCGTCCGCGCGCACACACACACAGGTATTTAACATATTGGCCAATTAAAAAAAAGGATTACCATGTTGACTGTGTGTGCGTGTGTGTGTGGGCACTGGTACCTCACGCGCAGCCCTCACATTGCCCTCAGCAACTCAGTAAGGACTCCCGATAAGGAGAATTAGTCAAAACTTGGGAGCTGCCAGTCAGCGCCAATTAAACTTTAATCTTAGGCTGAAACAGGCACAAATAAATTAAACCCTTGTGAGAGGCAATGTGCGCTCCCCTGATAATGTGGGATTGAAGTCATCTCTGAGGCTGTGCAACGGCTTCTACCATGGTAGTGGTGTAGAGGGAACAGAGACTGTTGACGGTGGGGGGGGGACCGAAACTCACAAAGTTGGGTGTCTGGCACTCACGCACACACACAGCTTTAGCTAATACCCAGTATGCTGGGTATATTTATTAATGCCAGCCAGGAGCATGCAATTGACCTGTGCAGGTCCGACACTTGGAGCTTGGCTGGATTGCAACTTGCTTTTGGGCATTTTTGACGATGTGCATAAAGAGAGTGCTCTGATTGCAAATGTATTTCCACAATCGTAGGGTTGTATCATATTGGACTTTACAGTGTGGGGGAATTTGATAACTAAACCAAGCATGACACTCCCAATACAAATGGGAATGATATTTCGAATTAGTCTCTAGCCAAGTACAATAGGAGTGAACCTATCCAGTGAAGGGGAAAAGAACACCCCTTTACCATCAGCCAGAGGAGAGCCTTTAAATGCTGTGATATTCCAACGTTTGGTAGTCAACGACGCACGCTGAGGAGAAGGGATATTTCATTAATATTTTTAATGAATTAATACTCTTATCTCCTTGCCCCTGCCCGACCTGTAGACGGGTGTTTAATTTCAAAGTAATTTTCTTTATATATGAGCATGGAGTTTATGTATTAATGTCATGGCTCACGTCAGTGGGTGACATGACTCATTCTAGAATGGTTGTGGCCACATTCAGCCTCATCACAAGAAGCTCATAGAAGCAAGCAAGACAAACAACAATATTAAAAGTAATATTGGAAATAATTGCGAGGAAAACAATAGCAAAAATAGGAATCACACATAGGGAAATACCTTAGCGTTTGACCGAATCGTACACAATTATCATGCATGTGTATATAATATAATTAATTCTATGTCTGTGCCTCCTTGCCTGCGGCAATCAGCATAGAATCAGTTTTGTATGTATAATAGATCAGAGAGTATTTCATGAATAATCCAGAGGCTAGAGAGTGTACCAGTGACTGCGGATGTTTGTCTTTGGACAGAATCAAAGTGAACATGTAATATTGTGATAATCCATATTTGATGAATTCAAGGCTGACTTGCCTAAGCTAAGTTCTGCTAATTTCCAGACATGAGCTTGCCTATGTAATTGAGTTTCCAATAACATTATGATTATTCCACCCCACATGATAATTGAATCCAAGGTATTTTTTTCTTAACATTGCAATATTGTAGATGTGTGATTATTATGCATTTGCATGTAGATTTCAGTGCCTCTCTGGAACTCATCACTTTCCTCTTAACCTAATTTACTATATTATTATAGCATACATTTGGCTCATAACAAATGACGGAAAGCTCTCTAGTTATGAGAACAGAGTAAATTATTTTAAAAGTTCTTTTTTATACCAATTTTACCAGTCTTCATCTTCCAGTATTGCAAAGCCCCCAAAAATTCTCAAAATTCGATCCCACCGTAAGCTGTTTATCGTTCTCATTATACGTTCCAAAGTGAATATTTTTACTGTTGAACTCATCAAATTCAGATCAGTGCCGACACGTTCAAATTTTCAGTTTGATCCTGTCTAAGAAATGTTATCAAACTTAGACATCCTGGCCCCAATTCTCAGCTGTTGCATAATGCAGAGAGTGTATAGGCAGAGAGTGGTGCATGTTTGAATGTAATTTTCATTCAACTGATAGGCCCCCTACAGAGCCAGCCTGTACAGAGAGATGCAGTGGGAGCATAACATTGGGCTGGCTCCTGAATATGGGAGTTTCACAGCTTTTTCTCATGAACAAAATGCATCCAGAATGCATGAAACACCATTCTCTCTCCCATGCTTTAGGACTTGGCTTCTTTCTTCCTCTGGTGAATTTTTGACAATAGCATAAGTGAACAGAGCCAGACATAACGCCACAAAAGATCCCGGACGAGCCCCCAGAAATGGGGAATTATTTACCATTGCCTATGTACTTCTGACAACTGCTGCCTATGCATCACACTGGATTGGAAGCAGCCATAGCCTTTTGACTGTTCATCAGCTCAACTCTGCTAGAATAGTGATAAGTGGGTGGTGTTTAGTGGCTGGGTAGCGTTGTTCTGATGCTCTGAGCTGTCCTTGCTGTCACATTTTGGATGACTGGTTGACTAGTCGACGCTTTGAGCAACACGGCACAGGGTGAAATGAATGGAGAGAGAGATCCCTTTACTTCTCATCACTGACATAGCCACAGGGCCCAGTGTGGAAGGCACGAGCCAAAACATTATACTGAGAGTTTAGGCTTGTTGTTTTGCATAAATGTTGAATCATGCTAGCCTGCTTTTATTATTGCCCACCATCGCTACTGCTAATATTGATTTAAATCTGTACTTATGTTGAACAAGTCCCATAGGACACTTTTTTACAAGGTACATGACAAAAATATTGTGAATTTGAATATAATGTGGTTAAATTAAACAATAGTGATTGATTATTTGATTGTGAATAGCATCTTGGAGCAGTGGATATGAAGCATATTTCTCTGCATGGGGAAATAAAGCCAGAATCTGGTGGAAAAAGAAAGGCTGCAACAACTTTTAACAAAACATGACATGCGAAAGAGGCCCTCTGCCTCATTTGCATACCCTGACATTTGGCTGAAAATATTTCAACATTAGAGCAAGGTGTAATGAAATGCTGCCACCAGCCAGTCAAGGAATAATGTTACTATAAAGGTAACCTGTCCAGATTCCCTCCTGGAGAGGGATGTTGGAGGGGAAAAACTGCTCATTTTTATCCCATTCCTCCTCCACATTACGACAGCACAAAAGGATATTTTTCTTTCCTTTTGCTCCATCTGTCTTGCCCAATACTGATTTAGTATATTTCCCACTCCCTTTTACAGGCTAATTGCATGCATTGCTGGTGAATTTGTTAGTGGTGACACCTCTGTAACCCACTGGGAATGCCTCTCATTACTGGGCCAATGTCCAGGAACCTCAGATATTATTAGCTGTCATTAATCTGCCATATATAGAGGAATAGAGAAGAGGGGAGAACGGTCATAGAGGACACAAAGAGACTAGTATCTTGGCATAGGCCGGTGGGATAAGTTCAAAGGTTACTGGAAGTGTCAACTGTCAAAGCCCAGTTTGGCTTCAAGACATGAGATATCCAAAGATGTTGGTTTGAGCTGTGACACTTTTCTACTGTAACATGTTGGTGTCTTAAACACATTGTAATATTATATGTAATGTGTTTATAAAAATATTTTACTCAAAAAAGGAATTTGAAGGGCATACATTTTTTTATTTATTTACATTGTAACTCAACCTTTTTACATTCATATTTGTACTTACTCTATTTAATGTATTTATTTCTGTTTTAATTTACTACAACAATACATTTACTTTTGACAAAGGGTGCTAAGCTGGTTGAATGACATTTTTATAAATAAATCAATTCAAACATTTGTTTTTGTCATATTGCTATAGCTGGCTTTTTGTTCCTAAATCCGATTGAAATTAAATCAATACGACAGCCCTAAAGCCCAGTCAGAATTCATTTTCTCTCACTGTGGACTTAGATTCTGATCCAAAACAGTGCTTTTATTTCTCCTCAAACATCGAGGACATTTAATTTGATACAGCATTTTTGGCTGTTTTTCTTGTACAACCATGCCTGAAGATGGCTATATAGGATTACACCTTCTAAGAAGATTTTGTTGGAGGAAAGGGTTAAAACAGTTCTCCTTGCATTTGCGAACAAACATGGCCATCATTCGGAGGAGGCACAGGAAGAACCCCACCCATTTCTCATTAGGGCTGTTCATTGCCCCGTTTTTGTGGAAGCAACGCGTGGCCTCCCGCCGCTTCACCCTGCTCTTTGAGTGAGGCAGAGTATATGGCCCTAATGACTAAAAGTTCCTCTATAAAACGTATACAGCGCAGCTCCCTGCAAATTGAGTTTTCTCTTTGTGCCAATTGAGTGTGGTTTATGTAAGCTGCGGGGAGTTCCTTTGAACCTCTCATTCCAAAAGCCTTCGAAATCTGGGGTCACCCTCAGCCCCTGTCTGCCGGTAAAGATGGAGGAAGAAGAGGCGGCATGTTGCAGACGCCCAAATTCATTCCACATTGTGCAAAACAGATCTGTTGCACTGAGTGGGGGGG
Source organism: Umbra pygmaea (assembly GCA_016801145.1). Classification (NCBI taxonomy): domain Eukaryota; kingdom Metazoa; phylum Chordata; class Actinopteri; order Esociformes; family Umbridae; genus Umbra; species Umbra pygmaea. Next base: position 6,823 of record JACXGM010021162.1, read on the forward strand.
GGGGGGGGGGCAAGCCATATCTCAAAATGAGTTTAAGGGCTATGAAGCAGGTGTTTTTCCTCCCTTTTATTGGTAATAAATGAGTTTGTAAATTGGATTTTATTAGATTAAACTTTCAAACTCTGTTTACATTAGGCCAAGTTAAAGCCATTAGGCGGGCGAGGCTTTCCACATTTAAAGTGGCATCTTTATAGGGCACAGATCAGGTTTCCTTTATCTTTAGTGGAAGATTTGATAAGCTCTTAAACAATACTAGCTTACACAAATGAAAGTTAGGTAAATGATTACTGTTAGACTCTGGGTAGACATGTGAATATTTGTGATAAAAACCTCACAAGATGCTAAAACAATGTGTACACCAGTTTACAGATGGACTGTAATAGACATTGCACATCGCTGAAAACAAATAACAGCAATATACAGTAGCTGCAATAAGCATCGGTAGCAGAACAGTCTGAGGTGAATGTGTTTTCTATTGTTCTCTAACCCTTCCTTAGCCTATGTTCATGCCAGTATTGAGATCATGTTGGCGGGCTTCTATTCTATGTTGTAATGCCGGGATGCCCAACTCCTCCAGCCTAAGTGAATAGGATTGTTTTCAGTGTCAGATGCATGAAAGCAGGGCTCATTCTGCAGTAATCAAAGCCCCCCAAAAAGGTCTCTCTTCACCCCCACCCCAACCCTCAAACCCTTCTCTTCACAATTATGCACATGCACTGCCATAAATCTAATGCGCTTTCATGATCTGTGCAAGCTGAGTACATAAAACGTGTTCCCGGATTTGCATACAAACATACTTATTCTAAATCCCCCTCAGAAGTTGTAAATGATTGTCTTTTCCTGAAATACATCTCAACAAATTGTATTTGGGCATGTTTATGAATCCTATTATGGCGTGGGTTTTATCATATTTTGTGGACAGCGATGGCTTCCCCATCGTACTGTAGCTGTTAAGAGGCACAGTGCCCTGGGCGAAAGATTTTGTCATTTGTTTCAAGATGGGCTTCAGATTTCTCGACAGCGCTTTACGACAGGTCCACACTGGCAAGATGGATCTCCATAAGTCTCCAGAAGAGAAGTAATTTCATAGTGACTGTCACAGGCAAAGACGGCTTCACTGTAGCTCCCTTTAGACTGTTTCTTTCTTGCCTTCATTGAAATAGTGCTTGTTAAGTTTTTACAAAAGATCTATATCGAAAACAACGACAGTAGATATTCTGCTTTGTTTTTCAGCATTTACAGATTTAAAACACCGCCCTACTGTGTGACATCATCTCTGAGAATGTTGCGTAATAATGTCTCAGATACTATTTATCTTTCAAGACTACAATGTATCAGGAGCTGCAAGCTGCAGTCAGGAAAAGGGAGAAATTAACGCAACCCTATTGGACCCAGAGCCATGGAGTATAAAGAGCAGTTTACAAACCGGGCTCCAGCTCACTTAATGCATGGCTGTGATTGGCCCAAACCAGCCATTTTGCAATTCACAGTCAGTACACTGCAGTGTGGGGAAAGTGCTCATGGGTATGAGAAAGTAGGAAGTGGTCCTGACTGAGTTACTGCCGTTGGGCCAGCTGTGGCCCCACGTGCCCCTGCAGAGTCTGCTATTAATTGGAGGGACAAGCTGGTGAGTGCGGGGGTCATAAACATTTCAAGAGTTATAAAACTTTCATTAAGTTCTCACGATATCGAGCCAGCAGATGACCTTGCATGATCTTTTTTGTTGGGGGGGTGTCTGAAGAGGGGCGCGGGCTTATACCCACATCCAGGCAGACAGGGAACAAGTGAGTGCTTTGTGGCAAGGAGGCTTTCTCAAAACTGTCTCGGCCTCTTGACTTGTGCTAAGCCAGAGATCAGAGCTTAGAGAGTGGCAAAACAAAAAAGGGACCACTTTAATGAGATTGTAAAGCAGAGGAAAGATGAGGGATGGGGGACGGGGGGTTGTGGTGAATTCACTGCAAATAGCCAGGCCAGACTCTGGTCCATTTCAAAAGATCTTTTCAGGATTCGCTCTAAGCCTCCTCGATATGAGCAAAAAGGAAAAAAATCAAAGGGCTGCCATTGCTCCAATAGATTTGGGACATGAGGGGGAAAGATGTGGGTTGTGTCTACTATTGTCCACACACAAAGGCCATAGAGGCACATTCCCCAAAATAGTTCACATTCCTTGATGGTTCCGCATTTTATTGTAAAATTAAAACGTTTTAGATTTCCGTTATGGGACAGAAATGATTGACATAAGGCATTTCAATAATTCAGTTTACTTGGATTTGATAGGTTGACTGTTAAGGAATGTATTATTGTGCATTATTAGAAACACATGAATTACTGATGGAAAAAATAAATGTTTTTTAAAGATTCCAAAAATCACATTCTTTGAATGGACTTGAAGTCTCTGATGATATAATCTCTGGATGAAATTGGCAATGAGATGAGGAAAGCAAGATTTCTCTGTACAACATGGTCTTTATGCTGATCTTGAAAAAACAATCCACCCAATTATGACATTGTTAGGCGTGACTGGCTATTATTTACGCAAGCCCTCCATAAATAAAATTGGCAAACAGCAAAAAGAGTGAAAGCATTCTCACCCATGTCCTGGACTTGGGAGTCTTTTTGGACTACCCAACACTGCTGAGTTTATCGTGATACAGCCATCACTTATCTCCTTTTCGAAGATCTCTTTGGAATTGCTGTTTGACCCCTCCCCAATTACCATTAAAGGAGGGAGGGGGAAATGTAGGAAAACAAAGTTTTGACAGATAACCATCAGGGTCTTAAACCCATTATCTAGACCCGTTGCTCCAGCCAGTGTGTCAGGAGTCACACCCTGGTCTCCGGTAGCCCTGGGCAGTTGACCTGACGGAACCACCGCCATTCTAATTCAAATGAATTACTCTCCTTAAATGCTAGGAAGTGTCCAGACTGACCTCTCCTTGCCCTAGATACAACTCCTAATAAATGAAAAAAGAAGCCTTGTGCCTAAACCTGCATCCTAACACTCCTTTTCAGCCCGAGAGATCCTTTAGAATAAAGGGCAGATGACTCAAGCCAGCCTTAATAGCGTTGGTTTAATGACAGCTTCAGTTGTGTTTTATTGAGAAAAAGTAAAGAGAGCCACCAACCACAGCACCACAGTCTAGTAAAACCATGGCAAATGTACCCCATTTTAATGTTATAGGACACAGTTAAGTTCCTTCTACGGCCTGGGCATCTGTAATGGGCATCTGCTTCCAGTGCCATACACAGCTGTTTCTTTTATGTTCTTTAATTTGCTTCAAGGAGAAAATAAAGTGTGTGTCTTTAGGACCAAGGACTCGAGACAAAATGAGACCAAAATACCGAAAGGACCTTCATAGGTGCTCTGTAGTTAACCATTGTAATTAACAAGAACACAAGTAATCAGCCAGGCAAGTATGTCATTAAATGGCATCCCCGATGATTAATTTGCCGCTCGTAACAGCAAAATGAACCACTCTCTGTGTCCTTAATGACCCTGGTTAATCTTTTAAAGAAACAGAGGCGAAGTGGGAAAGCGCCATGTTATCTGCCCCTGACATCTATATCACCATTAACACTTACACAAGCTGTAACAAAATACACCACAGTATAGTGAATGGGTTTTTGAAAGGGCCACCAAGAACATTTGAAAAGTAAAGTTTCACTGTTCGGTGACTGTTCGGTGACTGTTTGGCGACTGTTCTGTGACTGTTCGCTACTGTTTGGTAACTGTTAGGTGACTGTTCAGTGACTGTTCGCTACTGTTCCGTGACTGTTCCGTGACTGTTCGCTACTGTTCCGTGACTGTTCCATGACTGTTCGCTACTGTTCCGTGACTGTTCCGTGACTGTTCCGTGACTGTTCCGTGACTGTTCCGTGACTGTTCCGTGACTGTTCCGTGACTGTTCCGTGACTGTTCCGTGACTGTTCTGTGACTTCTGTGTTCAGTGTTTAAAGAGTCATGTGGTTCAAGCACAGTTTTCAGGGTGAAAGTAAAGTGGTTAAGTATGTGTCAAAAGAGAGTGGTTAAGTATACTTCAATCAACAGGGGATCTGTCCACATCACGCTGGAATAACATCCCTTTAAGAGCCGTTTTTACAAAAGAAGTAGCACATTGCCACTTAAAATCTGACACCATTGTATTTTAAAAGGACAGCAGAATAGGAGATTAGTTTGAGGAGAAAAGAGGCCTGTTATATGCCTTGTTGCATAATTTAATTCCCTTGTTAATTTATTATTCAGTGGAGTACATATTTGTCTTGGTAATTTTATATCTGAAACCACGATAATGCCGAATTAACCATTTGAATTAATCATGTGAATTAAGTCTTTGATATAGCCCTGACGTCCAGCTGCATTGGTCTGGTTAACACCAGACGTGTCGGGCATATGCTTGTTGAAGGAAGGTGGAGGGAGGTTGGGTGGGTAAGTCTCTGTGGAGTTACCGCAACAATGAAACACAATATCCCCCTCCTTCAGACACGTGCAATGACTTAAACACTCCATTGTATGAAATATGAATGAGGTGCCATTGTCCGGCCCCAGTGCGTGGGGAGACAGTGTTGTCGATTAGCCACATGATTAACCAGATGACACGGTGAAGTCCGCTCTAGGTAAATAAAGGCGGCCTTCTGTCACTTCCTCCCCAGGGCCCTGGCCGCACAGGCCCACTACTAACTTAGCCCTGTTAGAGCCTATTGACTGAAAAAGTGATAATGTATGCCCGTGAAAACAGCTGAGGGAGGGGCAGGGATTGGGACGGGCATTGGGTGGGAGTGGAGAGTGGGGGAGTTTGATTAAAAAGTATGAATAATGTAGTCATGGTTCACGTCAGGTGTTTATTATCACATTGTTGGATTTGCATGTGAAAAAGAGGCGCTAGCCTATCCCTCTAAAAGCTCTCCCACTCTGGGATCTGATTGGCTCTCTGGGGGCGTCTGTGCAACACTGTTGCGAGCCCCCTGTGACGAGTGCATGAACTCAGCCCATGGTGGCTCAGACTGGGCCCAGGATGTCACATGGTTATTATTGGACGGCCTCGCAAAGAAAACAAATAGAGGCCAAATGGTTCCTAATGAAAGGAATAGGTCAATTCTAATAAATTCTCACAATTAATCATTGTTATCTGTTAATATCAATTTATGGAGCAAAAAAAACAATATGTACCCTCTGCTATATGAAATATATATATGGAAATACTGTATTAGTTATATTGGCAACGCAGGTTATTCTCATGGCGATACATAAAAACTTGTATAAAACACAAAATGTTTTACACATTACTTTAACCCTAACAACCTACTGTAGCATAAAATTCCTGAACTAAATGTTCCCCAAGTACTTCAAATTGTAACCGATTGGTTTATAATTGTTCCAGTAGAACGTCGATTCAATACATACAAAATTCACATTTAAATGGACATACTGTATAGTATTCTGTCTGCGTAATGCCGCAACTTTTCCATTAGGCCTACATACGGTTACCCACATATTGCCATGAAAACAGGTAGGGACAATTCTTAAAATTATATTTTCTATAATATCATTGTTATATGAAAAGACCAGATAGACAAAATAGACTTCAAAATAGGATTATTTACATTTTGTTGTCATCAATCTAAATAATATACAGTACACAGTGCCCTCCAGAAATATTGGGACATGATCTAAGTAATAAATAACATTGAAATTCAGGTGAATAAATGCTGAAAGTTTACATTTCAAATGTATTAACTAATATTTTCATGTTTTTACTATTTAAACACAACACTTTTCGTACATGATATTAGGACTGATAAAATTCTCAACAAAGCACATATTTAATCAGATATATTTTGCATGTATTAAGTACCTGGAGTCTGGCAGCCTTCTGCTAATAATAAGGCCTGTTCAATTGGATGTAATCCTGGAGATGATTTTGGCAGTCATAAACTAAGAAACATTTTATCCCTGAAGAACTCACTGGTTGCTATGGCAGTATATTGTAGCCAAAGAATACCCTCCCCCTTTGATCCCCCTCCACACTATCCTCCAATAGTACACTCCAAAGGCAAATGTAAAGTCTAGAATCAAGACTATACATTTATACCTTCCAAAACACCTTTCAGTCTAATTCTTCCATACTTATTGTGCCCTAAATAGGTGAAAAATAAATGTGTACAATTCTAAAATATTTTAATGTTGGACTCTCTAGAAATTAGCTGTATAACACTCGATATAACTCAGCTGTAGAAAAGTAGATTTCAGCTGTAGAACTCTAGTTCACCTTTCTTCTAATCCTTAATAATCCATTACTATTGACCCTCTTTACTGGCCCTGTCGCCTGTGTTTTTCATGTGCATATTATCCTAGCAGTTAAAATGCCTGCACAATACATTGCTTCGTGCAAGAAGGCATGATAACGTTGCTCCCTAACAGTAGGCCCAGTGTGGACCCTCATTAATGCTTATTTAGTAGTCATTGTAACTATTCTAATTCCTGCTTTAACGATGCCAAGCTGCTAACCTTACTGCTCTTTCAATTTCTACATCTTGCCCCCTCCTCTATTCCATGACGGGACACTCAGGTAACTAATCTGCCTTTAAATATGTCTCGCAGGGGAACGCCGGCGCTAATTAGCATCGGAATTTACTGCCTTCCATTTTATTGACTTGTCCTACTTCTCCGATAATGAACTAATGAGTATAGTAATGAGCTATGTCGTTCAGTCATGCTGTTCAATTAAAGTACAAAATCAATTATTGAAAATAGTTTTGGATGCCAACGCTAGCCTGCAGTGGGTGCAGACAGTTGATAGCATTGAGGTATTGGCGGGAGTCGGTAATGGCTGCCTAATGTCCAATGAAAGAGAACTCTGACAACTTTTGGTACTCAGAGATAAGAAGGGAGAGGCGTAGGAAAGGGGGGGGGGGGGGTGTTACCCGTAGTTGCTATAGCAAACAATTGAAATTAGTCAAGTTATTAATGTATTGTCCCCAGACTCAATGAAATTCATATAGAAGTCCAGGTATAGGATCAGATTGCAACCTTGGTAACATATTAGCGTGACTGTCACAAAGACTAATTAATAAATTAATGTACAGTGCCCATGGGTGCTACATTACATTTTCTAGGTAGTCTCTGACCCCACATAAGTCACATCAGACTCCCCAATGGGATCAAGATAAAGCCTCTTAGTAAACAATGTGTCATTTAAGGAATGTGTGGCTTTTTTAAAGAAAACACTGGCTTCATTATAGAAAATTAATTAGAGAATCACACTCCCAAGTGTTCTGGCTGATAATGAACTCTCTATCTCATCAGACCAATTTTCTTTGGCAGTGATGATAATTATGTTTACATCAAAATCAATGCACTTGTTGGTGGAATGTGTTTTGGTTTATCATTGGCGGCCAATCAGATAACTTAATGTAAAACCTTTTTAAACAATAACAAAATACTTGCTATTTCTAGGCCATTCGAGAAAAAAATATGTATCTCTGCTATGGCCACATGTAATTCAATTACTATTTACATATCTTCAGTATTTATGTATTTATTTGTTATTACATTTTATTGTACATAAACATTTCTCATTATATTAATATCACACTACTGCCTCCCACATGGCACAGCATTCAGGTGTTCTTGCGCATCGACTGCGCTGCTTCCTGATGAGTAGCTGGGAAGCCACATGAGTGAGGCAGATTCTTCTCCCGGGGGTGGGCACACATGATCAGCATGGAGTTCCTGGTCTCATCTCTGTCTAGTGACTACCTCAGGCACCTCTGGTGTCTGCGAAGCTAACTGAGATCGTCAGGTGAGTGACCGTGAGATTAGACGGGACTATAGATACAATTGGATATGACAGAATTGGACAAAGGAAAAAATGAAGATACTACCGTAATGTGAAAACATATCCAGTTCCAAAAGCAATCAGTCATCGGTTACGGGCAGTTACGTGTTAACATTTAAAATTGTTATGGGTGATGCAAGTACTAGTTGTGACTGCAGGAAGTGGACTAAAACTGGTTGCTGAATTTTGGCTCAGTTCCTTTGTGACTTTTTTCAAGCTCTTTTTGTTTAGAAAATTCTCTTCAATTAAGAAAGAATTCCACAAGAAGGTACTTGCATATGTTTCTTACGTAAGACACACTGAGGGTGTGTGTGAGAGGGAGGGAGAGAATGTGAGCGAGTGAACAGAGGAAAAGGAAATAAAGAGATAATGAAAGAGAGGTGGAACCGAGAGGTGGAACCGAGAGACACAGAAGGAAGCATGTGAAACGTTCTGCGCCCTCTCTCCCCCAGAAGTCCTTCTGCTGCTGAACTCCACTGACCATAAAACCTCACTTGATAATTGAAGCATTAAACATGCCTATATTTTTTGCTTAATTAATAATTAATTTAATCAGAGGGCGAGGTAGTAAAAATCCCTAATTAAACCCCTTTGCATCACAGGAAACAGCGTAAGGCTTTATTAAAATAAAAGGAGAGAGAAAATGCTATGAATCCCACCACAGTGTTTTGGCTGTATCAATATTCTATTAATACCCTCGGCATGCCAGAGGTCTTGGCTGGTACGCCAGTCAGCGCTGAGTGGATGTGACAGGCTTGCAGAAAGACGCAAAAGCCAAGGACATTAAATTCATACTGACAGCAACCTTGGAGATCATCCTAGGCCAAAGTCGGCTGCGGTGCTAAATCAAAGAGATAAACTCAAAAGAACAGAATGGAGTCGACTCTTGTCATCATTATGACAAGCTAGTGTATTTACTGTGCTGTATGTGGCTGTAGTGTATTAACTGTGCTGTATGTGGCTGTAGTGTTTTAACTGTGCTCTATGTGGCTGTAGTGTTTTAACTGTGCTGTATGTGTCTGGGACAGTAGTGTATTTACTGTGCTGTATGTGGCTGTGGTGTATTTACTGTGCTGTATGTAGCTGGGCCAGTAGGGTATTTACTGTGGTGTATGTGGCTGGGCCAGTAGTGTATTTACTGTGCTGTATCTGGCTGTAGTGTATTTACTGTGCTATATGTGTCTGGGACAGTAGTGTATTTACTGTGCTGCATGTAGCTGGGCCAGTAGGGTATTTACTGTGCTGTATGTGGCTGGGCCAGTAGTGTATTTACTGTGCTGTATGTGGCTAAAGTGTATTTACTGTAATGTATGTGGCTGTAGTGTATTTACTGTGCTATATGTGTCTGGGACAGTAGTGTATTTACTGTGCTGTATGTGGCTGTGGTGTATTAACTGTGCTGTATGTGTCTGAACCAGAGGTTTATTTACTGTGCTGTAATTTCCTGAACCAGTAGTGTATTTACTGTGCTGTATGTAAAGTGCCTTGCAAAAGTATTAGGCCCCCTTGAACTTTTCAACCTTTTGCCACATTTCAGGCTTCAAACATAAAGATATGAAACTGTAATGTTTGTGAAGAATCAACTACAAGTGGGACACAATCATGAATTGGAACGAAATTTATTGGATATTTCAAACTTTTTTAACAAATAAAAAACTGAAAGATTGGGCATGCAAAAGTTAAGTTAATACTTAAGTTAATACTTTGTAGCACCACCTTTTGCTGCGATTACAGCTGTAAGTCGCTTGGGGTATGTCTCTATCAGTTTTGCACATCGAGAGACTGAAATTTTTGCCCATTCCTCCTTGCAAAACAGCTCAAGCTCAGTGAGTTTGGATGGAGAGCGTTTGTGAACAGCAGTTTTCAGTTCTTTCCATAGATTCCCGATTTGATTCAGGTCTGGACTTTGACTTGGCCATTCTAACACCTGGATATGTTTATTTGTGAACCATTCCATTGTAAATTCTGCTTTATGTTTTGGATCATTGTCTTGTTGGAAGTCAAATCTCCATCCCTGTCTCAGGTCCTTTGCAGACTCCAGCAGGTTTTCTTCCAGAATGGTCCTGTATTTGGCTCCATCCATCTTCCCATCAATTTTAGCCATCTTCCCTGTCCCTGCTGAAGTAAAGCAGGCCCAAATCATGATGCTGCCACCACCATGTTTGACAGTGGGGATGGTGTGTTCAGGGTGATGAGCTTTGTTGCTTTTACGCCAAACATAACGTTTTGCATTGTTGCCAAAAAGTTTGATTTTGGTTTCATCTGACCAGAGCACCTTCTTCCACATGTTTGGTGTTTCTCCCAGGTGGCTTGTGGCAAACTTTAAATAACACTTTTTATGGATATCTTTCAGAAATGGCTTTCTTCTTGCCACTCTTCCATAAAGGCCAGGGCCCGTATTTATCAAGCTTCTCAAAGTGCCATTTTAGTCTTAAGTGCTGAGAATTGACCGAATTTACTCATACTCTCAAACTTAAGTGTAAAAGCAAGTTATCAAATTTCTCAAAGTTAAGAATCACTCTTACTCTCCCAGTTATTTAAGACCGATCGAGAGGTCTCTTAAGTGGTTAAGAGTTGCCAGTAGGGGCTTGAAATGGCGTAGAAAGAGACGTGCGCAAATCTTTTAGGAGAGGAAAATCGCAATGCTGATGTTTTGGCCCATCACAACCATCAATAAGCCGATTTGTAATAGAAACAATTATTGCACTTACAGCTCAACACATTGTCACGCGTTTCACTGACTTCT
>JACXGM010021163.1:0-17596 GCA_016801145.1 Umbra pygmaea
GATCTACAGTAAAAAAGTGTGTTGGATTGTTAGTGTAAACCGTATGATAGGATCTACAGTAAAAAAGTGTGTTGGATTGTTAGTGTAAACCGTATGATAGGATCTACAGTAAAAAAGTGTGTTGGATTGTTAGTGTAAACCGTATGATAGGATCTACAGTAAAAAAGTGTGTTGGATTGTTAGTGTAAACCGTATGATATGATCTACAGTAAAAAAGTGTGTTGGATTGTTAGTGTAAACCTTATGATAGGATCTACAGTAAAAAAGTGTGTTGGATTGTTAGTGTAAACCGTATGATAGGATCTACAGTAAAAAAGTGTGGTGGATTGTTAGTGTTAACCGTATGATAGGATCTACAGTAAAAAAGTGTGTTGGATTGTTAGTGTAAACAGTGTGATAGGATCTACAGTAAAAAAGTGTGTTGGATTGTTAGTGTAAACCGTATGATAGGATCTACAGTAAAAAAGTGTGTTGGATTGTTAGTGTAAACCGTATGATAGGATCTACAGTAAAAAAGTCTGTTGGATTGTTAGTGTAAACCATATAATAGGATCTACAGTAAAAAAGTGTGTTGGATTGTTAGTGTAAACCGTATGATAGGATCTACAGTAAAAAAGTGTGTTGGATTGTTAGTGTAAACCGTATGATAGGATCTACAGTAAAAAAGTGTGTTGGATTGTTAGTGTAAACCATATTTCGGTGTAAAACAAATTTTCTGGGCGCTACTACTCCTACTACTAATACTAGAGTTTTTACTCACACAAGTAAGGTGTCGAAACGTGCGGCTCGTTCCCCCTAACGTTTCTGTTATTTTGTGGAATGTTTCATAAAATGGTTTATGAAATATCATTGTTTTTGTGGGGAAAAAAATCGTCCCATAGGAATGAATGGACGGAAGGTTTAGAGTTAGAGTGTAGTTAGAGTGTAGACAACTCCCAACCTCCAAATCTTTAAACAATTTCTAAACTGCTGCCACCCCTACATGTTTCACTCCAAATACACAAATGTTATATCAGAACGTTCATCTATTCCTGTTGTCACTAACTATGTCAATATACTTACAAAAATAAACTTGAAGTATACTTTTTCTCATAAAGGGGAGGTGTCTCAGCTGAGTGAAGAATTGCCTTCACCACCGGCAGAGAGGCTGGAGGAGATACAACAACAGCTGAGGGACGTAGCAGAGGCTCTGCTAACAGAGGCATCTACGCTAACAGAGGCTGCTACGCTAACAGAGGCTGCTACGCTAACAGAGGCTGCTACGCTAACAGAGGCGGCTACGCTAAAAGAGGCTCCTACGCTAACAGATGCTACATTAACGAGCGACATAAGTCCACTGAGTGATGAGTCCACTGAGCTGCCCAGGCCTGCTATGTCTGCTGAGCTACCCAGGCCTGCTGGGGCATTCTTGAGGTCTGTGGGACTTTAGCCTCCCCTATGGAAGGTAAGTCTGCCCTCCCGCCTTACCCTATCTACTTAAGGGTGCTTGGGGTGCTCTCCGGACTTCGGCTTCTTGCAGCTGGAGCCGCGCCTTTGAGTGGGAAAATGTCATGTCATTCAGGGACTTATGTGAATGTCGTGGCATAAGACTGAAATGTCTATAAAGTGTGGAGTATGATTAATGGATTAATGGATTATATTATGGAAAATAATTGCATTTATTTTGGGACATTGGCACCACCTTCTAGACAACAAGATTTTAGGTTACTGTGACACTTGATATCATGTTACTCAAAAGACTTGAGGCTGATTATAGGTGATTAACTTCCACACACATGTGGGTGGTTAGTAATTAAGAAAACTTTATACATGTGGTGTTCCAGAGGGTGGTGCGCATGATTGAGGGTGCTAACCTGTCTATGCTGGACTGGTTGAGGATTCGTTCCCTGTACGATATGTTATCTGTCTTCACCACTATATGTGTCATAAGTAATGTATTCTGAATAGTTAAACCAGGCATACACTCTGTATATTTACTACCATGTCTACATAGCGTAGAGTATAGTAAGTAATATATTCCTTGTGCAGCTCCAATTCATTGTTCGTCAGCTACTCCAGGAAATTAGTTTTGAGGTCTTTATTGTCAAGTGATACGAATAAAACTCAAAACACAAACTCCCTGTAAGTATTCATTCTCCACATTAACGCCTTGTGACAACTACATTTACCTGAACATTTTGTTTATGATGTAAAAACCTTAATGTCTATTTTGCATTAGAGCCGGGGCTGGATATTTCAACAAGACAACATCCCAAAACACTGCTCAAAATCTACTCTGGCATTTATACAGAGGAACAAGTACAATGTTCTGGAATGGCCATCCCAGTCCCCAGACCTGAATATCATTTAAAGCTGTGGGGTGATTTGAAGTGGGCTGTCCATGCTCAGCAACCATCAAACCTTACTGACCTGGAGATATTTTGCAAGGAGGAATGGTCCAAAATACCTTCATCCAGTATCCAGATATTCATTACAGGCTATAGGAAGTGTCTAGAGGCTGTTTTTTCTGCTAAAGTAGGCTCAATTAAATATTGATGTGATTTTTCTGTTGGGGTGCCCAAATTTATGCACCTGTCAAATTTAGTTTTGATGCATATTGCACATTTTCTGTTAATCCAATAAACCTAATTTCACTACTGAAATATTACTGTGTCCTTCAGTTATTTGATAGATCAAAATTTAATTGCTGATCGAAACACCCAATTATTTATAAATGAAAATCATGGAAATTGTCAGGGGTGCCTAAAGATTTGCATACGTCTGTACCTAGATGGCTGGCCAGGGTATTTGGGAAGAACAAAGACAGACAAATGTCTTGTCTCCTGAGGGGAGACATTTAAATGAATGTTAATTTGGGCCAGCTTGTTCTTTTGTCTTAGCACCAAGTTGGTGACCAAATGTCTGAGAATAATTTAATTAATGTATATTTGACAACACAGGTTCAATTTGTTTTCGTTGTTTAGGACAGAAGAGAGTGATTCCATTTGACACCACCGGGGATGTGGGTGATACCTGAACGCAGAAAATAAAACATCTTGCTTAAGTTAGTTCTGGGAGTATTCATTTTCATGCGATATTAATGAAGGTAACTTAGTTCAGCATAGAGGCATGGCCAGGACAGAAAAGCTGTGTGATTACTTGGTGTTCCTTTAAGACATGGAGTTGGACAGTGCGATGGCTCAGCTTTACAAACTGTTCTCATTAGTGGCAAGAATTGGAGCTACATCTGCAGGTGTAGAAAGGAGCTTCTCCTCTTTAAAGAGGCTCTAGTCCTACACCCGTAACACGATGGGCCTCAGCAGTTTAAGCTGCCTAGCTCTGCTGGCCATTGAGAGGACACTGGTCAAGTCACTGGAAAAGACGCCTAGTTGGTACAACAGGGTCACTTGAAAAGAAACATAGGGCAGAATTTACGTATAAATTGACAATTTCTATGATGTAGGCCGAAAATGAGCTTCCCCTTTTTGAAAGACCAGCAGCCGCCACTGCTCTGTAACATTCCTCTGAATCTCCTCGGCACATTTGCCGTGGCATGAAAAAGAGAATGTTAATACTCGTTTCCAAACCAACTACTACTGTGTACCCTGACCATAACCTGGACTGTCTTGTATTGTTCATCACTCACACCTGGTCCCTATTCCCTAATTATTGTAGTATATGAATACAACTCCTTGTTTCCCCATGGCGTCGTCAGTCACAATACTGTACTATTTTATCTGTGCTCCATCTTACATGTTTTCATTTCATTATTACAACTTCATACATTCTGCCTCATTGCATTCCTTAAAAGGGTGGCAGTTCTGTTGCATCCATTCTTCACAGGATTTTTATAAGTACATGTGCTGCTCTCTGTTTGGGAACCCCTTTTTGTACAGGAAATTCATAGACAGTAAGTAGGAGGTAGCTGCACCCTCTTCACTGACACATTGAACTTTCAGAGCTGCTGAATGAATCCAAATCAATCTGTTAAGTTTAGGAAAGAAATGACTGTAAGTTATTTTACTCTTTCCTTATTATCCACACCATATTGACAAATATTATAATAATGCATTCAACTTATATAGCGCTTTTATCCAAGGAACCCAAAGCGCTTTTACACAGTGAAGGGGAAAGCCCACCTCATCCACCACCAATGTGTAGCACCCACTTGGGTGATGAACGCTCACCACACATCAGCTATCAGGTGGAGAGGTGAGTAGTTATATATGCCAATTAGGAAGGAGGGGGATTATTAGGTGGCCATGATTGAAGTGAGATGCCTGGTTGGGAATTTGGCCATGTAATATCATGTCTGGAAGTATTATTTTTCTTTGACTTTATATGATGCTAGCTAGTTGCAAGCATGGATAGCATCCCATCCATAGCTTAATAATTACTAATGTTGTAGTTCATAGCAGCATGTTGTTTGTGTAATGCAGTATTATCATCGGTTATATTTACCTGCCATATTTTATTAATGTATCCACACTGGTGTCAGAGTCTATCAAAGCACATTGTAATAGTGTAATTCAGCTCTATGTATTAAATATTAAATTAGTAATGATCATGTTTCTTACCTTTAAAGCAATGAATACAAGAACTAGGACGTTAAAATCCCGACTCATATATCTGTAATGAATAGACTTTGGCTTGCTGTCTAACTTTGTCAACTGCTCTAAACAAAAGGGACAGTACATGGGATGCTAAAGTCCAGAATATACTCAGCATGATGCTTGTTCAGCAAATTAATCACATGATCCAAGATCACCTCCATATTTGAAGTCTGTACCGAAGAAGAACCAATTTTACACGTGTCGAAATGTCATTCACTTTTACAGTCACCTTCTTCAAAAGCATTACCCATTTATCTAGGTTTTGTTATTTTGTAAGTTACAGTGCATTGAACATTGTCATTTCTTTTGAGGAAATTTTACACGATGCAAGAGGTTGTTTGATGTCATTCATTGTTGCACTGCCTTTAAAGGTGGTGTATATAAGACATATTTGGGTCACAGACAGAATATGGTGTATATCTGCAGAGACCACTGCCACACCTCAATCTTTGTGATCTTGATCCCAAAAGAATAGCTGAAATGTGTTCCTACTACCCTCCATGGTCAATTAAGTACACTGCAAAAAAAGACACTATTTTTGCCTAAAAAAAAAAGTATATTTGTAATGTTTTTGTGGGTGTAGGTTTGTTATTGTTGTTGAGGTTTATAAACATATACACAGTGTATAAATGAGACAAAGACCTATTTGGGATTAAAAACATTAAGATAAATTAGTTTTTTTTCTGCCTATATATATATATATATATATATATATATATATATATATATATATATATATATATATGTATATAGCAAAAATATAGTATTTCAGATACCCTACAGACATTATATTTTCACTTTAAATTTCAGAAAACAATAAACTCACCTGACCCGATGCACATTGGTAAGTAGAGTGCTACAAGAAATGATGAGAATAATTGCTGGTGCATTTTGGAGATTGTCACTGACTAGCTGGAGCAGTGATGGGCAACACTAATGGTTATGTTTTATGTGATTACAACCTTCCTACAAGTAGATGTCTGGCCCCTCCCCTCAGGCTTTAAGTAAACATGCCAACTGATCATTTTCTTTAATCATTTCCTTTAATAGCTAATTGATTGCTCACAGTCTTACCTAGAGGACGTCCTTACATGAGTACATTTCCAATAAATATGTTGACATTTGTACCTTCATCCCACATTGTTTACATTGACAACTTCATGCCACAGCATCTCATTTATAGCAGCATTTTGATTTACTTCTGTGCTGTGGGTCAGTGTCCTTTTGCATCAACATTTTAGTAGTACCAGGGTGACTTAAAGTACAGGGACAATCCCCTGCAGCAACTTAGAGTAAAGTGCCTTGCTCAAGGACACAATTACATTTGGCACAGTCCAGAATCTAAGCAGCAACATTTCAACTGCAAGGCTGACACCCTAACCAAGCCATGTGACGACCCTCTGAGATTATTGGGCGCACAGAAGGCCTTATATTCACCTGCAAAATAGTCATGAGAATATATTTTTCTGTAGATGGTGAAAGGTTGTTACCCTTCCAAACAACTCAAAGTTGATTTCATCTGTCCACAGAATATTTTGCCAGTAATGCTTTCGAACATGCATGTGCATTCTTGTGAACTTCAGATGTAGAGCAATGTTTTTTTTTCTTCCACAGTTTACTCCCATAACTCTATTATTGTTTAGTGTTTTCTATAAGACTCTTCAACAGAGATGGTAGAATGTTTCAGAGTACTTTAAGATTATCTGGGATCACTGAGTATTCTGCACTGTGCTCTTGCAGTCATCTTTGCACGATTGCCACTCCTTGGGAGTGTTGAGTTGTCTTCATTTATAGACAACTTTTTTAATGTGGATTGACGAACGTGAAGACTTTGAGAGGTATTTGGTAACCTTTCCAGTTTTATGCGAGTCAACAATCCTGTCAAAAGCATGTCAAATGGGCAAAAGGCAATATGTTTTTATGTCAAAAGGCAATATGTCTTGTGAATAGCAAACTCAAATTTTGTGAGTGTTTTTTAATAGGTCAGGAAAGCTCAACAACTACAATTTCATCTCGTTGATATGACACCAGGTTAGCTGACTCCTAACCTCATCTCCAGGCAATATTGCACACAGCACATATGAGCCTGTAACACACATTTCTATTGACGTTGGCTTGAGGCAGGAACTTAACAAAGCAACTTTTTTTGTTATTTTTAAAATCTAATAAAAATCACTTGGGACGTCTAAATCAAACAACAACACACAGAACATACTGTACAGGGAGGGTGAAACGGGAGATTGATAGTAAGTTTACCGATTGATTGGCTCTGCCAATTTCTGGTAATAGTCTGACGGGCTGTGTCCACTGGCACATTGGTATTTCGTGCCTGCGCTTGGTTCGATGTTGGCTGGCAACTTGTGGGCGTGTACAGCACGTTCCAAATTATTATGTAAATTGGAATTAAAGGTACAATATGTAGTTTTCCAAACAATAACAAAAGACATACTTTGTATTAAAAAAGCAAACATCACTATACCTATATTATATATATTTCTTAGTGGTGTACTTACATTATCCTAAATGTTTCCACCAACTTTCAAACCTAGAGAAATTTGTAACATAATTCGAAGACACGTGACGTTTCACTTAGTCTTCCGTAAAATGGCGTCATATAACCTTTGACTGCTCTAGTTGCTCTAAGTTCCAGGGAACCGCCAAAGATAACGTGAATCAAGTTATAATATTTTTAACAATACATTACTTTGTCAGTGAACATTTTTTCAAGATATGAAAACATTTGATTTTTCACAAAAACTTAGTACACAGATGGATTATGCAGATAAAGGCATAATGAGGAAGGTTACTGCCAGACAAATTCATCGGATTACGAGAGCATCTGCTAAAATGCCATTACAAAGCAGCAAAAACATATTTGAAGCTGCTGGTGCCTCTGGAGTCCTGCGAACCTCAAGGTGTAGGATCTTCCAGAAGCTTGCAGTTGTGCATAAACCTACTATTTGTCCACCCCTAACCAATGCTCACAAGCAGCAACAGTTGCAGTGGGCCCAAAAATGAAAGAACACAAATTTTCAAACAGTCTTGTTTACTGATGAGTGTCATGCAACCCTGGATGGTCCAGATGGATGGAGTAGTGGATGGTTGGTGGAAGAGCCGGCCCTAGCTATAGGCAAGAACTGTTCGCCTGGCAACACTATATTATGCCTGCAACACAAACTCAGATTGTCCTTTTCAAAATAATTGCGCTCGTAATTCATTACAATAATCATTGTTATTTGATGGCATAGATAGGTAGTGTTTCGATGTTCATGTGTTGCTAAAATTTGTATATTGTTGGATAAAACAGACTTTAGTAAATGTTTTTCAAATGTAATTTTTTTCACATGAGGCACTGACAATATATTCAATCAAATTGTGTGTACAACATATTTGTTAATGTTTTTAATAAAAAGTTATTGAAAACATGTTACTTTTTTATTGTTTCTTTACACACAATCCAATTGTTTTGGTTACAATTCACTAACTTCATAATGAATTAACAATGATTATTGCAATGAATTAAAACGGTGCTATTTTGAAAAAACTAAAATCAGAGTTTGCATTGCTGGCATAATAGTGTTGCCAGGTGAACAGTTCTTGCCTATAGCTAGGGCTAGCTCTGGTTGGTGGATGGCCACGCTGTCCCAATAAGGCAAGAAGGTGGCGGAGTCATGTTTTGGGCCAGAAATCATGGGGAGAGAGCTGGTACTGTAGGCCTCTTTAAGGGTCCCTGAAAGTGTGAAAATGACCTCGGCAATGTATATAGAGTTTCTGACTGACCACTTTCTTGCATGGTACATAAAGAAGAACCATGTCTTCTGTAGCAAAATTTGCTTTGTGCATGACAATTAGGGTTAGGTACCGAGACCCGGTGCTAATACGGCACCAGTGCCTTAACGATCGGTATCGACCAGACCGAATAGCAACGCGGAACTCGGTGTCTCATTTCGTTGGCACTGATAAAGTATGGCTGCGCTGCTCTCTGATGCTCGGAAACAGACGTTAGAGGCAACAGAAGCATTGCTGCACATGACGCTAGTTAACACTACACTCGACAGCAGCTAACGTTAGCCTACTGTTAGATAGCAGCTGGATTAAAAAGCTAAACAGTGTAAAGTGTGACTGTATTTCACAGTAAAGGATCCAACAGTGGAACGTTAAGCAGTGTGCAGCTGCCGCACAGATGGTGCGTTCACTTGAAACTGGTAGCCCCGAGATGCATTCAAAGTTATTGTAAAATAACCTTTTCCCATATGGTGGTTGTTTTTGTTGGTCAACAGCAATTTACTAGTGAAATACGTTATTGTTATAAGTTATAGTACCACTTAGTGGTGCAACAGATCGTCATTGATCCGTGATCCGTTCGGATCAATATCTTCGGT
Source organism: Umbra pygmaea (assembly GCA_016801145.1). Lineage (NCBI taxonomy): Eukaryota > Metazoa > Chordata > Actinopteri > Esociformes > Umbridae > Umbra > Umbra pygmaea. The sequence continues at coordinate 8,975 of JACXGM010021163.1, forward strand.
TCGGCACACACGTGATCCGCGGATTGATTTATGAAAAAGAAAAGTTGTGCGCATGTTTAGTCTGCTCACAGCGTGGTCATGGCAAGCGGAGGAACTTGAACGCCCTGCATCATTTTGGTTTCCCTGTTAAATATAATGATGAAGGAAAGAGGTTAGTGGATAAAACCGTGACAGTGTGTAGGCACTGTGGCACGAGAAAGCGATATGACAGTGGAAACACATCAAGCATGGCCACGCATTTGAAGCGACATCACCACGGTGTTTCACTGACAGGAGTGAAAACGAAAGCTGGAAAACAACTGCTTATCACCGTGGCATTTAAGCAATTATTCAGACCAGGCTAAAGCCATCACTAACGCTATCGGTGTGTTTATAGGTGCAGACATGAGGCCATACTCGGTTGTGCAAAAGGAGGACTTTAAACACATGCTGAAAGTGTTGGAGCCACGTTACGACATACCATCGCATTCGGGAAATACTAAAACGCTTAATGTGAAAAAGCTTAACATGGTTTTAATGTACCTAAACAATGGTCAATCATCACCAAATTTCTCAAGGCCATATCTGATATGAACACTTAAGCCTTTCAAAATAACTAAACCGAAATCCAACGATTATAGAAGTAATCTTACGTTAAAGTTTTCTTCTTCATTGGCTCCTATGGAGAGGAAAAGGCTTAACGTGATTTAATGTACCTAAACAACGATCAATATTAACCACATTTCTCTCTCATATTGCTCATCATAACCACTTAAAATTATAAAAACAACTAACCCAAATTCCAATTATTTTTAATTTTTTTATTTTGCTCATCCGAGAAACGATCCGATCCGTGAGTTTTTGGATCCGTTGCACCCCTAGTACCACTATATTATTAAATAATTTCATTTTGACCATATGGCCTTAGCAATTAACAAGCCGTTCTTAAAAAACATTTTTTTTAAACTTTCTTAAAAAGTATCGATCAGGCACTATTTAGGCACCGGCACCATTTTAAAAGTATTGCTTTAGAATCGGCATCGGCAAAAATGACAAAGAATACTTATATTGTATTTATCATTTTAAATATTTGATCTTACTTTAAGAATTATTTACTATTATGGTAGACTTTTTACCTTGTTTTTTTCTTATTTTCAGACATAGAGGAAGTCAAACTATCTCAGTGCACTGGCAGTTTTTGTAGTGCATTGTAAGGTCAGTGGTGGATTTGCTAAGATTACAGTGTCAGATTGGCGGTTGGTGCTGGTAGTCAGGGTGCGCACCACAGGGCACCGTGTGCTGCCGGTGCACAAAATACATCTACAAAGGCTGCTCGCCCGCCTGCTGCCCCGCGTGCGCGTATTTTAGCCTCTGCGAATAATGACACTCAACTCGGAGCGCCACCATGCCAAACGCCGCCCTCACGCATACTCAAGCAAAAATACCTTTACCCAGAGGACACGGGGTGTGCATGGAATATGTGGACAACGGAAGGGATAAATTATACCGTTTGGGGCTAGACATTTGGTAGCCACCATTGTGCTAAAACAAATAAGACAAAGGAACAGGCTGCCCCACATTAACATTTATTAAATATGTCACCCATCAGGGGGCGAGACATTTGGTCATGTTTCTCCTTAGGTAGACTGACCAGCTGGCAAATATCTACCTGTAGACAGTGAAACATACAGTAACATGTACATTATCTAAGCATATTCCATAAAGCCTAAACAACAATGTAATCGATCCATCGGCTGTCACGTTACAAAGTTGTTAGTTTGTGCCTCTTCACACCCATTGTGTGTGTATATTTCTGAGAGGGTGGGGTTACTTTGACCCCTCACCCATTGTATCCACTCCTCTGGGGAAGCAAGTGTGCCGGTAGTTGTGAGATAAGCATGCCCTATTGAGTGTGGATGCCAGAAGTAAAGTCCTACCAAAACACATCTCTCATTACACAACAATGTGATATAAACAGAGGGGGAACTGCCACAAAACAAACACCATGCAGGTAGCTACATGTATGTTGATAATAAAATTTGACTGCTACCTACATTTCTGTGACCCATGCTCACACCATTAAACCCACTCAGATGTTTTCATGACAATGCCGACCACAGCTCCAAGAGCTCCACTAGATAAGTATGATTTTTTTATGTGGCAAGATGTGTCTGTCTTAGTTTGTCCCTTTATCAACGTTGTTCTCTAACCCATCCATCCATCCTCGTCCGCTTATCCAGAGTTGGGTCTAACCAGTGTTTTGCTAACCAGCCCTCTTCACTGGCCACTTTCCTGAGCCCATTGTAATAGAAGACTTAGAGGACCTGTAACATTGACCTGTAACATTGACCTGTAACATCAGTATTGTATTGTGTTATGTGTACTTCTATAAGTCCTTCAACACAGCACCTGCACCAATGTCTTGACATACTGAGCTCCAGTAACCAGTCCTGATTACAAGACACCACCCAGAATCCATGCATACGTCACACCTACACACATTCACACACCACCAGTGTTCTGACCCTAAGACAACCCAACATCCACCCTATGTCCATTTGTTTTCTTTTTAACGATTTTCTTCCGGGTATTTATTTTTGTTTTATGACAGAAATGAAGCAGAGTAATAAAGCACATAGCTGCATGATATATTAGATCCATTCTAATGCTTAACCAGTAGTACAGTTGTATACAGTACATCACCATAACCAAGAACTGACATTATTATGGCTTGTGTAAGTTCGTTTCTAAGCTGTGAGGACAGACATGATTTATTTCTATAAAAAAGCCAATTCACACTTTCAGCTTCCTCACCAGCTCAGTAATGTATGAAAAGATAATAATGTATTAAAAGAGAGACTGGCATCCAACGAAATTGCCAGGTATGTATATGAAGGGACACGTTTTAATACAGAGCAATCTAGTGTAGTAATTTTAAGATTTTCTAATTGTAGATTTTTTATTACACAAGCCTTAGGTCTACTAGTGCATTTTGTAGCCAATCAAAATCATTCGGCAGGAGTTTAAATGATTGTCCAAATGATGGGTCTACCACATGAAGTACTGTGTTATCAGAGTAGAAAATAAATGTATGTACATAGTAAAAAATAAAACATCCATAATTTAACACTGTGGGACTCTTTCATGAATAGTAACAAAATCTGATTTCATCCCATCAGCAAAAATAACCTGGGATCTGTTGCTATGATCATTCTGAAAACATGCACAAGTTTATAGCCTGGGAAAACCCTAACAAACTTCTGGCAAATTTGAGATTTGCACTGAATGTCTGAGATGGACAGTAGCACAGTGGAATCGTGTTTTCTTGTCCGGTGAATCAACATTACAAATAGTTTTTGGACAATACAGCTGTTGTGTTCTCCGGGCCGAAGAGGAAAAGGATGGTCCAAGTCATTATCAGCATCAGGTCCAAAAGCCAGCATCTGTCCTGATATGGGGGTGTGTCAGTGCCCATGACAGGGGTAACTTCAGGGGGACAACATTAATGCAGAAAGATATGTACACATTTTGGAACAACATATGCTGCCATCCAGACGTCATCTTTTCCAGGGACATCCCTGCATTTTCCAGCCGGACAACACCAAACCACATTCTGCCCAGATTACAAGCATATAGCTGCATAAGCAGAGAGTGCGGGTGCTAACATGTCCTACCTGCAGTTCTGTCCTGTCTCTGATTGGGAATGTGTGGCACATTATGAAGGCCAAAATTAGGCAATGACGAATGAGGTAAATTCCACTAGATAAACTTAACCAACTGGTATCTTGCCCATAAAAAAGTGTTACTAAATGAAAAGGGGATGTTACACAGTGGTTAACAGTTGACTGTCCCACATTGTTGGGCATATGTTGCAGTCATTAGATTTGAAATGAGTGTTTTCATAAATAAATTATATTCACAAAGTAGAATAGTCTAGGCCGGCCCACTCCTCCATTCACCCCCAGAGACGCTGAGCATCCGTGGGCGGGACATAATCACAGCCTTTATCCACTGACTGTATAGTTTCAAAACACTGAAAAAACTGTTCAAAGCAGCCCCATTGAAATCCATAGACACCAGGCTTCAACAGGGAAATGCACTGAGATGCTATTGGAATGTATGAGAAGGAAATCCAGTCAGTCAACCTGCTATATGTAGCTGATTCTGAACGAACTTGTCTTCGAGATGACTGTGTTCTCACTTATTTTTTGTCAATAAAATGATAACACAATTATATTTCACCATTCATTCTTTTACATTTTAGTCTTAAAGAAATCACACCTGGTACACAGACAAATTAAACTGCACAACAGATATACCTAGCCTACCAAGCTAAATACAGAGCATACGCCTGGTTTAACAAAAGTCCACCATGTCCCTTGGCTATGCCATCAGGAAACTTCCTTTATTTATTTTTTATTTTTAACTGTTTTTTTTCTAACAATTTGTTGTGTCCATTTCCCCTTTAAGTCTTGTTTCCTCTGCAACACTCCAGCAGGTGCATGATAGTTGAAGACCAATCACATGCTTCCTTCCAAGCCATAAATTGACACATGCATGGGGATGTTACACATTCGTCAACTTTACAACCGTGATTGAATTTACAAGCACCCGACCTACACACAAGCAGTCGCTAAAGTGTGACATAACAAGGCACCAATTCTTATTTCTTATTTTGTTTTATAAATATTTTATAAAACATTCTAATACCTGTCCACTCTGGGCAGCACTTTACCGATATGTGCCACCTATAGAAATAGAATGGATAGAAAGGCCATTGAACTGCTTGGCGTGGTCATTCGATTAGTACACAACAAAACGGCGATTGTTATTAGCTGGCATGGTGACAACACGCAAATCAGTTTAATGCGGAATTAGGCCGCTAGATCTTTGCAATGGAATGGTACACATAAAAATGTCTGCCGCTCTGACCATTCTGCTACATTGATTAGAATTAGAATGGCCTTTCTATCCATTCTATTTCTATGTTGCCACCCCATGCAGAGCATCTGGGATCATCAGACTGCCACAAACATGATACAAACCTTGGTCAATGGGATGTAGATTTGCAGCGACATCAGACAATTTTAAGCACTGAACACTGAAAATGTCTCATGGACTTAACGACTTAATTAATTTCCATAACCTTTGAGATCAAAATTTTTCTGTAGTTATGCAGTCATAGAATGTGTAGGCCTACTGTATAATGCAACACCCTTCAAAAGTTGTTATCAACTAACCGTCATTACCAAATTTGATACGTTCTCCATTGCATTTAGTTTTAACAGTTTTAGCCGTGTATAGGGTGGAAAAGCCAAATTCAGACAGGTCGGTGTTGTCTGGATGGTCTCTAGTGACTCCTTGTGATGGGTCAAGCACCTGAAGCTAAAGTGCATGTGTGCATGGAAAACATAATTCAAGGAAACGGTGTGAAATTCAAGGAGCATCTTAGCAAGACTCCAGTGGGGGAAAATAGAAACAACACAATATTTTAATAAATCTGACATTTTATCTCTCACTCATTCCTAAAACCACTTTCCGTAACTAATTAGGTGGCATAAAAGTATTTCAGATATCCCATCTGGTTAAATTCACCATGTTTTTGACAGTTAGAGGACAAGGTGAAAACATGTCATTCCATTATCCAAACAGAAGCTCTGACTGTGAAAACATCAAAGACCCAAGTCCAAGTAACCACAGCCATATTTAGAGTTAGGACACGGCATTTTCATTTATTTTGCATGACACAAAACGTAATGGCTGGAAGTTAACACAACGTGGGGGTGCCAATAAGGGTTCAATACAAGACAATCAGCCTGTTGACTCTGTAAACACATGGGGTTCCAATAAACTATTAAATATTAACTTGACTGCCCAATGACAAGTAAGACGCTTATAGTAAAATTGGTTCAACACTAAACTCTCTGAAAAACTGATAGGGGTTTAGTAAGGCACCGATGGAAATTGGCAAGTGTAATGCTAATGAAAGTGGTATGGGCCTCCACAGAGATGACTAAAGAAAGCACACATTTAAATACAGTTTGTTTCTTTAAACCCACAGACAGAACATACTATAACTTAACAAAATGATACTGGATGTACTTTAATTTCATATTTCATATATGAAAATACAAACATCCATGACCATAAAGAGAAACAAACTGAAAATAAAACAAATAGGACCCACATTAACACCCTACCTGTCAGACATTACCCCTTTGCCCTTGCGTCTTGGCCTCAATCTTAACTTGCGTCTCCCTAACCTTCTACTGATGGACATCAGGGCCCACGCACTAAAATGCTATCCTGCACTTCAAAATAAGAGCATCCAACTCGTAACCTACAACATCAACTAGTACAGTGCTGAATGTTCCAATCATGAGAAAATATGTTGCCAGGTTATATTACAATTTTGAAGATTGTGGCTCAACAAGTATCATTATATGTGTATTTGTACATGTAGGGTGTTTAACAAACTCTTTGAACAATAATTTGCTGATACCTCATTATTCCTTGCAGTAATGAGACTGTTGAATTGGTAGTCTGTTCAGAACCTTTGAAACTCCCTGGAAAGTATGTGGGTCTGAGTAAACCAGAATGACAAGGCCTAGAGGATCCAAATCATTCCAGAACAGTAGCCAAGCAAGTTGGAACGCACGGCCAAGTCCTGGAGCAGTGCGCCCTCTGGAGGCTGACTGCTGTTACTTGTTGATGGATGCAAAATCTTCAAGAGTGTATGGCTGCAGCCTGGAGCCTCCCGTGTCATGCCCTCTTGTCGCATGCCCTCCCGCCTGGTGCCGTGCCCGAGCTTCTACTTTTCAAAGTAAAAGATCACGTCTTTGATATTTTGGTTGTTTTTTAACTAAACAGTTACTGCAATCCCATAAATGAATAAAATACTTAAAAACAATGTCTTTTTCCTACTTCAGTGTTTTGGGTGTTTTTTAACTAAACAGTAACTGCAATCACACAAATGAATAAAATTCTTAAAAATATATCTGTCTTTAAGATAAATGCAGAATATCATGCTTATGAATAAAATACTTATAAAAAATATGTCAGTCTATAAAATAAATGATGACTAGACAAACTAAAAATCCATTCTATGGCTGCAGCCTGACACCTCCCGTCTCATGCCCTCCGGCCTGGTGCGGTCCCGGAGCTTCTACTTAACATAGTAAAAGCTAACGTCTGGTCCGCTATGTCTCCTTCCTACTTCAGTGTTTTTTAACTAAACAGTAATGGCTATCACACAAATTAATAAAATACTTAAAAATATATCTTATGCAGACTATCATGCTAATGAATAAAATACGTAGTTTATTTTTTTATGGTAAAAGTCATTGCAGGTTTCATCAAATATACGTTATCAGGGACACACAACAACATCCAGAAATCAGCAAACTATATTTATTTCTAAAATTGTTAATTTAACAGTTTAAATCGATTTTCAATTGTTTGCAACAAACAAACTCACAAACTTACATGTGACTCCATCTGGAAAATAATTCGCGATTTCATATTTTTGACCGTCTGAATTTACCGTTGGACACGCCTGGACATGAAACGGGAGGGCATTATACAGTAGGGAATGACACGGGAGGCTCCAGGCTGCAGCCATACCCGCCTCAAAATCTTGGGCATGACTGGTAATGATACAAAGAATTGTTCTGTGTTGACCTGACCTCTACGAAGTACAATGTGAAATATGACACCCTTCTGCACATATACTGTACAGGAGTGCAATTTATTTGCATTTTCCATAGACCGAAAATATTAAACAATGTGAAAATGCCGCTTGTAAACATTTGTATCGGAGAGGTATCAGGGAAGATCCTACAGTACGTGTTTTGGATTATTGAATAGAGTAACCTAACAGTAGGCATTCAGATCTAGAAATTCTGTATGCATTAAAGCATCAGTTATTCCCAAACCCGCAATTGTAAAACATTTGGCCTATGCTAGCATATGAGTCCATGGTAGCATATGAGTCAATGGAAGCATATGAGTCAATGGTAGCATATGAGTCAATGGAAGCATATGAGTCAATGGTAGCATATGAGTGAATGATAGCATATGAGTCAATGGTAGCATATGAGTCCATGGTAGCATATGAGTACATGGTAGCATATGAGTACATGGTGGCATATGAGTGGTAGCATATGAGTCCATGGTAGCATATGAGTCTAGGGTAGCATATGAGTGGTAGCATATGAGTCTATTGTAGCATATAAATCTATGGTTGCATATGTGTCTATGGTAGCATATGAGTGGTAGCATATGAGTTTATGGTAGCATATGAGTCTATGGTAGCATATGAGTCCATGGTAGCATATCAGTGGTAGCATATGAGTCTATGGTAGCATATGAGTCCATGGTAGCATATGAGTCCATGGTCGCATATGAGTCTAAGTAGCATATTAGTGGTAGCATATGAGGCTATGGTAGCATATGAGTCTTTGGTAGCATATGAGTCTATGGTAGCATATGAGTCCATTGTAGCATATGAGTGTTAGCATATGAGTCTATGGTAGTATATGAGTGGTAGCATATGAGTCTATGGTAGCATATGAGTCTTTGGTAGCATATGAGTCTATGGTAGCATATGAGTCCATTGTAGCATATGAGTGGTAGCATATGAGT
>JACXGM010021164.1:0-17396 GCA_016801145.1 Umbra pygmaea
ACATCACTAAAGAGACACTAGGGGGGGCTAAAACATCACACACTGGAACAGAACCATACATAACACTAATAACAAAATAGCACAACTAAACCACCGTATATCAAATGCTGAATTACACTGAGGACGTAAGACAGAACACAGGAGACATCACTGACATAAAAGGAACATAAACAGCCTAACCTAGGGCTGGACGTTACAGGAGGGAAATGCTGCAGGCACAGGCGTGGAGGGCAGAGGAGTGAGAAGCGGAGCTGATGCTAATGGCAAGGACAAGGGGACGTAGATCTACTACGACGGATGCTGGGAGAGCTGTGCTAGGCATGAGAACTACAGGTATTTCCAGTGTGCTTGTGAATTCAATCACCTTTGTTTATTTGGCAAATATGTAAACCTCCAATACTATGTACCAACTTTAGGCTTCCGTGTTGAACAAGCAAAAATGTAAGAAGGGTTGCTGATGTGACAAGGCTTTAAGGATAATCAAAATATTATACTACTAGTTATACTACTGCTGAACTTTTTCCAGACCACTGCTCAGTACATAGCGTTTTATTATTATCATTATTACTACTACTATTATTACTATTGTCATTCCTATTTTAAAATTCTATATTGTTGTAATTCTTGTTTTTAAGCCCACTGCATAGAATTGCCGAGCCATGTCAATAAGAATTTCTCTGCATAGTATGATGTATGTTGTTCAATGCATATGATAAATAAACCACTTTGACTTTGATATGAAAAAAAGGGACTAGGGAATTATAATGTGTCAACCATTAACCTGTTCATCCCCAGGGTACCCGGTACCGGGACCTTTTCGCACACGTCATGTACATTGGTTAATTACATATTGTAAACATGCGCAAAACCGGTCATGTTATATACTGCTAGAACTGCAAGGATCTCATCTGTAAATCTAGCCAAACTGTTTTTGCCAAAAGCAAATAATATAGATACATGGATTGTATAAACTCACAACAACAAAATTGGCCACTACATTTTCGGCACTGCTGATGTGACATATATGTGATCAATAAACAAACATTTCTCAATGTAGTCGAAAGCCACTATTCAGCCCTTCAAAAAGATGCCAAGCCTTTTGTTCTAGCTCTAACAGGCACGAAACAGTCCAGCAATATATCAGCAAAAACTATTTCACATTTTAAAATCAATACAACAACTTCTCCCTATATTGTTTGATTTTTTATTGTAAAACGTGGTTTCTGGTCAACTAATTCCACTTGGCAAGTTATGTCAATGCCTTATAGACATTCTGGATTAGTTTAGGCTTCTATACATTGTGCATAATACATAATCACACTGGTTTGAACTTGACTGCAGGTTGACGCTCAAAGCACAACATAAGTTCTCTCTCCCCATCTACTGAAAAAATGAAGTAACACATTGTCCTAAGCTGTTTTATACTCTATTCTGTTGCGAAAGACCTTTCCATAGAGGGGTCACATGTTAAAACCAACCAGATCAGGACATATTTAAACGCGTATCTGTTCAAAGTAAGTTCTCTGTTTTGTTCAGTTACGCACGCTTTGCGCATTGTGGTTGTAGTTCTCTCGGTTTTTGACGGATTACAACATAATTTCTCAACATGGCAGGTTCTAGCAAGAAATATTCAGTTACGGAACAGAGCGGGAACAGCGGCCCCTTGTGGCCGTGGCGTGGGAACAGCGGCCTCTTGTGACCTTGGCGAGGGAACAGCGGCCTCTTGTGACTGTGGCATGGGAACAGCGGCCTCTTGTGGCCGTGGCGTGGGAACAGCGGCTTCTTGTGGCTGTGGAGTGGCAACAGCGGCCTCAGCGGGAACAAGCGAGTCAGGAGCTGAGGGGATCGGGTCAGCACCCGCTTCAACAGGAACCCCACCTTGTAGGGAACCAAAACCTGATCTCCAAACACAGAACTGTCGGATAAGCTCAGGATAACTGCCATTAGGGATGTTGCTTTGGACCATCCACTCCCTATAATCCTTGTCCACCGACGGGTCTCCCTTCATGATGGCCCGAATAGCTGGCAAGGTTGGTAAGGCGGATGCCGGTGACTCTGGAAGAAGGTGGCCCGTATTCGGACTGGGACAGGAAGCAGCCATCGTGAGACTGGGGCTGGGAGCAGCCATCTTGAAACTGGGGCTGGGAGTAGCCATCTTGAAACTGGGGCTGGGAGCAGCCCTCTTGAAACTTGGGCTGGGAGCAGCCATCTTGAAACTAGGCCTGGGAGCAGCCATCTTGAAACTGGGGCTAGAAGTCTCAAAGACTCTCCTTGGCAATACATAGTCGCCATCTATTGCCGTTTGGTCTGCAGAGAAGGCTTCATAGGAAGCGTCCCATAGGGCCCATGGTAAGACCTCCTGGACCCAGCCACTGTGAGACGGCTTCCCCTGGCCTTACTTATAGGTCTGGTCATTCTGTCACGCTTTACACTCATGGGTGTAACACTATAAGCATGTCACCCACGTATGGACAATAATTCCACGACGTACAGGCTATAGTTTAAGTATTTAATAAAATAAACAGTCCCGTAGGAGAAACACAAAATACAAGCTTAAACTTGAAAAACTAAATTACCAGGAACGGAAACTAAGATGGCAGACACAGGGTGAAACTGAAAACTCCATAACAGAAATAGACAACACAGGAATTAAATTACTCACAGAGAACTAGGCAGAGAAACACTGGATCGGGCAGAACATCCTTTACGCAGCATAATGACTAGACACTGAACCCTAAACAGGAACCCAACTATATAGTGACTAATGACTAATACAACACAACTGTGACGGGAATACACACCAGGGATAGGGTAACCAAACCATCTGACTAGTAAAGGAAACAAACATGGAGGGAGAACATAAGGGGTGAAACAAAAACCAGGACCGGATTGTACATACTAGGACCCCAAGTGATCTAAACAGAACATGTAATCCTAAACCAGGGGAAAACAATAGGTCCATGTCTGGGCTTGAAGGGGGAAATGTTACACTGTCAGGTTATGACACTTTTCTTAATGTTGTTGAGCTTGTTGTGCTATTATCAGAGCAAACTGTCCTCATTCCAATCAATCCGCTCAGGGTTAGAATTGATGCAGCCCATGTAAAAGTGACATTGCACTTTGGAGTCAGACCTTTTACCTGATAGCCAAGCAACTAGCTAGATAACTAGTACTGTGGCTGGGACGTTCTCTTATGTAGTAGATGACAAAATTAGACAGGAGTAAGATAAAAAGTGTACTAGGGATTTTGTGTTCATTAAAATTGGTAGGTGCCTAGGCGGGCAAAAATGCTTTTGGCCTAGACATTGTGTGTGAAAGCAATAAGAAATCACTCTTTGGCAAACAAAAAAACTATATTTGAAAGCTACAAAACCTCAGTCAAGTAGCCTTAAAAAGATTTAGGATTGTCACACTGCCCCCTCCGGTCAGTGACAGGGTAGAGGTTTCAGCCGCTTCCCACTTCTTGTTCTATGTCTTTACTCTGACATTTCATGAACTCTCATTATCCAATAGATCACCTGTTTTAGTGTGTCAATTACCCACAGCTCACTCCAATTTAGTTGATTAGTCCGGTATAAATTCCCTGTGTGTTTCTGATCAGATGTAGCTCATTGTCTATACGTCTTGTCTGTATTTGTTAGATTCAGATTACTATTAAGCTTTTTTTTACTCTGAAGCCCTGCTCTTTGGTGTAAAGTGTTTATCAGATTAAAACCATTTCATTATCCTTCGCAAGCCTCTCTGTTTGTTCCCTGCACAGCACATTTGTTACAAGGATGTTTTCCCTCCCAAACCTAGCTTAACCATTAGGAAAACAATGTGTAGTCACATCTCAATTAAAGTCCTCCAACACTACTTATCGACAGGTATTATGATGCAAATGCTGTCTGGCAATACATACAGTAAATTCCAGCCCAGCATGAAAACACTGACATCAATTAGACTCTAAGAGTGGCAGCTTCACAACTTCTCCTGTGAAATATGCAAGTGTTTATATGACGTGTTATGAAACACCTGCTCTATAAGGAAGTCAAAAAATCTCTGGAGCTTCACAGCTTGTTGGAAGTGATACCACTTGCAGGATGGCTTCAAGCACAGATGGTCTCTAGAGTGGCAACGTGAAGGGAAAGTATAAACAGAAGCTTTGGCAAGGGTGTTTTTATGAACACACCTAATTTGAAGATATTATAATTTCAGGAAATTTAGAGACAATTTGTTGATACAATTACTGACACACTCTCAGTCTCAAACACACAACGACACACAGGGTCAATGCACTGGGACATGCTTAATGCTTCCCATGTTGACTTATATCTTTGTGTACATTGCACCAAGTGATTAATATTGACCAACAACGGTCCATTCTTGAGGCTCTATCCATGCTAATTATCTTCTCAAGTGGCTGGAAGAGGGATCTGGACACATTTATGTCATGGTTGCAAAACTCAGGGTCTTGCTGGTGTGTAATGGCTTTCTAATGGCACCATTAGCCCGCTGAATGGACAGAGAGGTACTTAACGTCTATTATGATTAAGGCCAGCGAGCTGTGATGTCGGAGGTCAGTTGCTTCATTTCATTGGTAGAATTACAGGTGAAAATAACGTTGAAGATTTTGAAGATATATACACTATATAGCTAAAAGTATGTGGACACACCTACTAATGGTGGAGGGGGGATAATGATCAGGGGCTGTTTTTCAGGGTTTGTGCTAGGCCCCATGTTTCCAGTGAAGGGTCATCCTTTTTATACAGGATCAAAGACATTAGCAAATTGCTGGCAACAGTTTGGGGAACAGTTTCCTGTTCCAGGATGACTGTGCCCCTGTGCACAATGTGGGGTCCATAAAGATATGCTTCGACAAGTTTGTTGTGGAGGAACTAGTGGCCTGCACAGACACCTGACCTCAACCCCATTGAACACCTTTGGGATAAATAGGTTCGGTGATGGTCAGTGCCTGACTGCAAAAATACTCTTTTGGCTAAATAGGCACAATTTTAACAGACACACTCAAAATCTTGTGGAAAGACTTCACAGAAGACTGATGGCTGTTATAGCCACAAAGTGGTGTCCAACTCGATATTAATGCCCATTATTTTGGAATGGGATGTCCAAAAAGCCTAACCACAAAATAAAATTACTGGAGGTTACTTTAGTTTTATGTAGGGAAAGACGTTTAAGGAAAAAAATACATACATTGGTTGCATAGGTATTTCACCTTTAAACTTGAATATTTGGTAGACCCAATTTTTGCTGTAAGTTTGTAATAAAAGGCCCAACCCTTTACACTTGGAAGACTACCATGTGCAGATTTCCCTGACACAGAAGCTGTTGCAGGACTAAACAGGAAGCTCAACAGAGAATGTCCAATGAAAACACCTTAGTGTCTGTTAAATCCGTGAATCTAGTCCCTTGTTAAGTGATAGTGTCATTGACCTGTATTAATGCTCTGTCATAATGAGCCTGTATTAGTCAAGTCTAATAATAGACTTTGGTCTTTGTCCATTTTTCCAGCTTCTAACACATTAACTTTGAGGACAAAACCAAGAAACAGGAAAAATGGGCAAGTTTAAGGATTTGAGCGACTTTGACAAGGGTCAAATTGTGATGCTAGATGACTGGATCAGAGCACCTCCAAAACTGCAGCTCTTGTGGGGTGTTCCCAGTCTGCAGTGGTCAGTATTTATCAACAGTGATCTAAGGAAGGAAAAGCTGTGAACCAGCGACAGGGTCAAAGACGGCCAACGGTCATTGATGCGCGTAGGGAGCGAATGCTGGCCCGTGTGGCCAACAGGCGAGCTACTCTAGCTCAAATTGGCTAAAACAAGTTCATACTGGTTCTGATAGAAAGGTGTCAGAACACAGTGCATTGCATTATGTTGCATATGGGGCTGTTGATTTGGCGGCAAAAGGGGGACCTAGACAATATTAGGCAGGTGGTCGTAATGGTATGGCTGATTGATGAATATTGCATTTAGACAATTTTATATGTCCAATTCAAATGTATAATGTGATTATTGTTATGCTTATAACCCAACCAATTGGTATTTGAATAATACTAAGTATTTAATTCAATTCCAATTCTTTATGTCCACCATTTCCTATATGTATACTATCTGCATATTCCCATAAAAATACTGCACAGAACATTACTATCCTCTTTAATCACTTTGTGCGGCAACCACTGTCTATGAAGCATCTAGCCTGGTACTCTACCCTTCACTACATACGTAGTGAGGGCATGAACTGAAGTTAGACCAGAACCAAGAATTTAACAGAGCAACAAAGTAACTCTATACAGCAGGGCTTCTCTGGTCGCAATATAATATATGTGTGTGTTAGAGAAATGCCGGCAGCTATCATATTTGGGCTCCTATTTTTTGCCAAACAATACCAAGAAAATACTTTTTTCTATAGAAATGTGGGGATGGGAGATATAAACTCTGCAAATCTATTACTCTGATTAAGTGGAACACATAGAGAAGAATCCAGAACATTTCTCACAGAGTGCAATTTGCCTTCTCCAATAGAGGCACCTGGATAATGAGAAGAGGAAGGTGTCAGCGGTTAGAACGCCGGGCACCGTCCTGCACAGATATTTCAAAACCTTGTGTTCCTATTCCACGGTTGCCTGTCGCTTTTGGAACAGCGGGATACTACATCAAAACAGCTTTCCCTGGAATGGCACACAGAGATACAGGTGGAGAGATGGAGGGAAGGGAAGTGATGAGGGAAGAGGTGATGAAGTAGAGGAAAGAAAGAGAAAGGGATAAAATGAATGCTTGAAGAAGAAGATTTTGGGAACCAAAGAGAGCAGTTGTAGCGGATGTGTTGTATACCAGGATGTACACTGGACAGGGAGCTTGAACTGGGAGGCTCCGCAAATGCCTGTGAACAGGGGCTTGGTGGTGTGTAATCAGAGGGGGACTGACAGAGGGGACTTTATGAATAATTCACCAGGTCCCCTCACTGGCTAGTAGACCGCCCCTGCTCCTCTCTGACTTCAGCTCTGTGACGGTTGCACGTATCCACAAGAACATCAGAGGCAGCACACCACACACACACCACACACATACCACACACATACGCACACATACCACACACACACCACACACACACCACACACATACCACACACATACGCACACACACACGCACGGCACATCCCTCCCTTGTCCTAGATGTTACTGACTCCCCAGGGCTGGGGAGAATTATCTGATGGTTGAATAAATATTAACATACATTTCCCCTCTGTTCCTTTTTGTATGTGCCGATAGATACTGTAGCGCTCTGTGCCTCTATGTGCCAATCCATTCAACGAGTAAACATGCATTGTAGAATATGCCTCCTGGGCCGAATTAAGAAATCTCAGACATAGGGTAGATATTTAAAAGCTACCCTTATGAGCCTAATAGTAAATATGTCATGTATTTGTAAACATTATGCATTTTGCTTTTTTGATATTCAGCCTTTGGGCAGTGTATTGTGGGCAGTAAATTCTCAATAAAAACATTATCTGCCTGAAGTACTCTGTGTGTTTGAGCCCCATGGCATTTACCTAAATTTCTCAAGTTGCACTGTTAAATGCTTATTTCTCAAGTTTTGGGCATTTTATTTTATTCAGGAAAGGAAATACATGTGAAAACAGTACAGGTTTACATTTCATTTTTTAAACAATATAGTAGTGGCAAAGTATAGGAAAAACTGAGAATTTCTCATGTGATATTCACAAGGCTGCCTCAATGGAATAGAGCATTGTCAACCCAAAACATTGTTTATTTCTTTTCGCTACCACAATTCAAAATGCAGAACTACCATATGTATAATTAATGTTAATTAATGATAGAATGGTTTTGTTGTGATTTCAAGAAGAGAAGACTTTTTGTATCCGACCATTCTCTCTTCCTAAAACCTTCGTAAGCTGTACTCCCAAAAGGTACACATTTAATCATTTCATAATTCCTCTCCCCAATTTTTAATGAGGGCTTTTAACTTGGTGCATGACTTTTCCTTGTATAGGTCAATTAGATAATTAATTACTCAAGTTACCTAAATGCATAATGCATACTAATAGATGGAAGTTTTGTTAATATAACTTTCTGTTAGGCAGTTGCTGACCCTAAAGGTACTCTAAGAATCAAGAGAAATGGTAGCTAAAAAATCTTTAATACCCAAAACATCTTTGAGTAAGTAAAGGTTTATGGAATTCATTGGATTTATAGATTTATTTGTATATAACTTGTGCCACTAATACTTCCAATGATGTTTTCCTAGCAGTAGCTAATAATGCTGCTGAATGTTGTCATTCTGTTTATATTAAACCAAATCAACTGGGACTGGCTTGTCTGTTAGACAGAAGGAAGGTGGATTAACACATAACAACTACATTTTCTAAAAACATTGCCTTAACATAATGTACTGTATACTAATGTACTCCCACCCAGTTTCAAGCAAATTGTTATGGCTCCCCATAATAATCAGGGTTAGCTTTGCCAAAAGGACAATTTTCTAATACACTACCAGTCGAAAGTTTAAGAGATCCCAGGAATTCCTTCATTCACCATGGTGGCGTTAAATCTATCAGAATGAATAGTCAAAACATTATTAATTATTGATGAGCTAAAGGTTTGACAAGACAATAACTGATGTGCTAGGTTTGACAAGTGTGTTGTGTATGCACATAAATAATTTTACCAAGGATACACATTCAATTCAAATAGTTAATATTATAGGAATGCATACTATATGACCTATATGCACCAAATCAAAAAGTAGCAAACACCAGCATAATGCATAAATATAGGCATGTGCAAACCGACCCCTTCCCCTCTCTGAATGAGTTATGCATATTTGTAATCTTGCATATTTGTCCTCTATAATATTTTCACATAATTACCACTTGTGATTACCGTTTAATACTACAAATGGAACTGTTTTCTAACTGCTTGCCACTAACATTTTCTGTTTTATTAGCAATCCATATTGATGTTGAATTAAAAGCATTTTGTTGATATTTACAACCTACTGTACACTTGTTTGCTAATGACACTAATGGTTTGTTAACATTGAAGCATGCACATATGTTCTCCTTATGTTTGCTTGTCTACAGTATATTTCCAGGTGTTGATTGCAGCACCAGAAATACAGCAGAAGAACATTCATGTACAATACTGTGTAACTTCAGCAGTGCTGGTTTGATTGAATGTAGCTCTCACATTCTTCTGTTTCAGAAGAGCTATGATTTATCTTAGGGAATATGAAGGCATTCTCAGACAATTTGTGCCCAGAGCTCAGACAAAGATCTCCATGAATCATCATAACAGACAACTGACAAGAATTATCTATATTTGATTATCTTTCCAGTCACAAAACCCCACAGGAGAAAAAATAGATGAACACCCTAATCGCTTATGACATTTTACTATCCTTTTCCCCCTGTTCCGTCTTTCCAAATATTTTTTTCTCAAAACTTGTCCTATTTCCGTTTGCATCTCTGTCATCCAATATTAGTTGTAGGTCAAGACCTCAGTTGGACTGTAAACAATGACCAGCTCTCAGTTAATCAGTCACTGCTTTTCTCTGTCTCACTCAGTTTTCCTGCCTCACAACTAAATAGAAACATGGCATAACATGTCTAGTATCTACTTCACAGTAACTTGTAGCAGAGTTTAAATCAACATGCCTTAGCGTAGCTTAACTTTATGCAGAGTTTAAATCAACACGCCTTAGCGTAGCTTAACTTTATGCAGAGTTGCTGCACATCAACAAATTTTATTGTGTGCAAGATCAGTCCATTCTGAGGAGGTCCCATTCAACCATGTCGCGGCTCCACTACAAATCACATTAATGGAGAAAACGACATGACTAATTGTTAGGCGAGTCAGATCCATTACCAGTACAAAGTGAAAAAAATTGGAATAAAGTGAAGCAGAGTGGAGCATTTAATAATAATGAAAAACTCTTATATGTAGCGGCAGTGGAGCGAGGGCCTCAACAAACGCAGTCTATTCGATAAAAAGGGAAAAATTGCTCAGTTGAATGGGGCGTCAGACTAAGGTAAAGGTCCATTTTGGGTACTGTGGTAAGTGACAGACTCGTTCCACTGGTATAATTGACTTGGAGACAGTCCCATGAGTGTGTTGCTTTAGAATTGGTGAGGATCCACTATTCCATCTGTCAGAACGCTGCGGCTGAGCTTCAGCTAGCCCGTTCAACATGCCTGTCGGTCCCTCATGGGGCCCCGGACCCTTCTGTGACTGGCAGCCCTTCAACTCAACCAACAGAGAGACAGAAATTTATAAATAAAAAAATGGCAGAAGGAGGGAGAGGCAGAGACATCTGGGGGAAAAAAAGAGAGTATGAAAGACACATTGGTCCTACAGTAAATAAAATCTGAGCTGATGCGCAGATCTCTGACTATCTCTCAGCCATTGGATAGATAAATACCATGAGCATTCACTGTGGCTGTACAAACTGGATGGTGTCAATTCACATTTTAATGTTATTAATTCACGACATTCACAAAACTGCATGACAAAAATGATGTAGTCAATGTTGAACTATAATACATTTTTTTACATCAAGTTACATCAATTTTACATCAAGTTACATCAATCCTACATAAGCTTTTTTAGAGAACTATACATTTTTAAGTCTCTAAAATGTATTCTATGCAGAGGTTAAAGTCCCAAATACAGTGGCACGGTTCCTGCACAGAGTATATAATGGAGTTCCAATGATGCCAACTGTAATGGACAGAGCACTGATCATTTTGTACACACCTCCTGTCAGAGGTAGGCAAATGTTGGTTGTGGAGGGCAAAAATAATTCTGTTTTTGGTTTCTAGCTGCTAGTTAATTGTGCCCCCCCGGGGTCACAATCTGAATAGTCTCTGAAAAGACGTAGAGTATAAAAAGCAGCAGTTATTTAGCTCTCCAGTACTGTAATCCTGTCTCTCGGGAAGTCGGCTTCTAACACTGTCATTAAAATCACATTTTTGCCTTCAGTAGCTGGGTTTCCATTCAATTTGCAACTAAAATCATCTTAAATAGAAAATGGGCATTTTGCCTACCAGTGGTATGTCACCATCAAACTTGACATGTTGAGGATACAAAGCAATGCATGATGACGTGGTGCACAGAAAAGGTACTTACTGTAAGTTGTCATGTATGCAATAAATATGTGAAGTTGTTTGTATATTGCAATTTTAACTTTAATTGTTTTAGATCTTTTTTAATTTTTGTTAAAAACAATAGTTTCCAGCCCTAGAAGATCAAAATCATGCCCTTTTCTAATGCCACTCTTATTGAGGCAACATCTTTTTAACCTTGCTAGGCTCTCTAAGATTTGATCTGGCAAAATTTCAGCAACTCTTCCAGCCATCTGTGGCCACCAAAAAACTGAGCCAAATCCAACAGCAAAGAGAGGTGAAGTCGGGCGATGGAAGGACACATCTAAACAATCATTTTGTTGCTTAGAATCATAAAACAATTGTTAATTTCAAGGAAACATTACACTTACACAAACGGCCTATTTAGATAGTTGTCAATAAGGAAAATATATTGTTTGCCTAATTTGAATAATACTTTCATACTGGGTCTATTTACATTGTCATGTCTCGTGACGGCATACGGGTGGCTGTTGGTGTGTCATGGACTGTCTTGCTAGATATCTCCAGCTGGACGTGTGAGCACTTCGCATAGAAACCAGACCAGCACATTAACCTACGTGTGAAGAAGTTCCCCACGTTACACATTTCTCAAGACATTCCTGAAAAATTTGATTTACATTTGCAAAGGAGTTCAAAAATGTATCATACTCTACCTTGGTAGGTCTTGTGAAATGTAATGGCTATTCAGTAGAGACACAAGTTTACACAATCAAATTTGATCTCATTTCAGGCTTTTCCAGAGATGTCTATAATGTGTGGCTGAAAGCTCTCTTATTGTAAACAGGCACATCGTCACTTGCAGGGTAGGTATTGGGTGTTCCATTTAAGAGGCTTAAGAGTGCAATGATCTAACCAACAAAGGTCTAATGTGTACATTTTGTGTGCAGGAAAACAGATTATGCGAAATGCATTTAGAACTAACAATTAAAGGCATGCTGCAATAATGATTGGAATAGCGTTATAAGGTAATTATCACTTCACAATAAAACTGGGCACATTCGATTAGTGTGAAAACATATCCCAGAGAACATTCGACTCGGTACCAATTTGTTATTAACCCCTAGGATCATTTTAATGTTATCCTTTAAGCCTGGAATATACTAAACGATTCGCTGTACTGCTCACACGACTCAATGTTCTGACCTGCAGGTTGTAACCTTGTAGATGTAGCAGTGCTCACACTACACTACAGACCATGGACGAGGTTTAAGATCTTGAATGATGCAAGGACAAAATGTGTGTCCTCAAACTCCATTTCTCCCATGAAAACATGCAAGAGTGTATTATTCTGAAGCGACATTAGCAGAAATGGAGCAGCAGTTTATACAAGTTGTTTGGGCACTGATTTGTGCTGAAAAACTGAAAAGGGGGTTGTGATGGTAACCTGGGGATTCCTACAATCAGGGTCTCCTGAGTACTAGTTTTCTCAGTTTTTGTATAGTTTACTAGGTGTGTTTTTTGTCATCATAGATGCTATGAAATACCGCACTACTGCATAGAGTCCTGTAGAACCGTTATGTTTGGGCACGGGAGGTGGTTTTGGCAAGGGACACGGGGAAATAGCAGGTGGTCTAGTCACATTCATGTCATTAGTCGCCTGTACTGATTAGGCAGGTGTTTCTTGTTTTGTATAGAACTGCCTGGTATTTAGGGCGTGCATTAGGCAGACTCAGTCATCGAATAATGTTCATTATTGTCATATCCTGTATCTGACCTTCCCTGGTCTAGTTTGATTTACCTGGTAACCCTTTTGAGTATAATAAAGAAACTCTGGGACTCTTCATCGGTGTCCTGACTTTTTCGATTGTGACAGAATATTCAACCCTATACTATGGTGCCCGCAAAGGAATAGAGTTTTACCAAGGCGATGGGAGAGAGAGTCTGCGTTCTAACCCGGCATCACAACCAGCTGGCAACCTTGGAGACAGCTATGGACAAAGTCATGGACCGCCCCAGTCCACCGCCTCCTTCTCGGAACCCTGCTGAGGTCCCGTTGCCCACCCGAGGTGCTGAACCGGCTACGCTTTCCCTCCCGGAGAAGTACGATGGGCACCCTGGGAAGTGCAAGGGTTTCATCCTGCAGTGTGATTTATATTTCACCCATCGGGCACGCACCACCGATCAGAAGGTGGCCACTGTCATTTCTCTTCTTACTGGGAGAGCGAGGGGCCGGAGAGAGAGGACTACCAGGACTTAATGGCTCTATTCCGGGCCGTCTTTGATCACCCTCCCATGGATCGGGAGAGTGGCAATCGCTTGTAAAGGGTGCGGCAAGGGAGGCGATCGGCTGCGGAGTACGTGCTTGAATTCAGAACCCTGGCTTCAGCGAGCAAATGGAACGAGCCTGCTCTGTTATTGCTCTTCAGAGAGGGTCTAAGAGAGGACCTACAGATTGAGCTGGCCTGCAGAGACGATGAAGCATCCTTGGACCAGCTCATCAGTATGTCCATCCGGATAGATGGGTTGTTGCAGGGCAGTAGGAAACCAGCCCTACGATACGAGAGGGGTCGAGAGAGAGAGTGCGAGGGACAAGAGGAGCCGATGGAGATGGGCGCCACAAGGCTTACTGATGAGGAGCGCAAGAGGCGATTTAGCCAGGGTCTGTGCCTTTACTGCAGCCAGGAGGGACATGTGGTAGCGCGCTGTCCGAAGGTCAAGACAGCCTCCCCTCCTCTCAGGAAGAGGATGTCTGCAGATACCCCGGTAAGACAGCATAAATATGATCTCCCTTTTCCGTATACTGTGTTAACGGTGCCTGTCACATTACCTGAGTATTCGGCGGGGACTCTACCTGCCCTGATTGATTCCGTAGCGGCGGGCAATTTCATCGATAAAGACCTGGTGACGTTGCTCCGCATTCCGGTGGAGAGGATGGAAGCCACCATCCCAGTCATTGCAGTGGATGGGAGACCTTTAGGAGAAGGCCCTCGATTCTGGTGAAGTACAAATACCCCTTACCCATTTGCGTAGCGCATATAACCTGGTGCGCATACGAAACGGGGACGAGTGGAAGACTGCGTTCAGCACTACGTCTGGACATTATGAGTATCGCGTAATGCCTTACGGTTTAACTAACGCTCCCTCTGTCTTCCAAGCGTTCCTTAATGATGTCTTCAGGGATTTACTGGGACGTTATGTGATGGTCTACATAGACGATATTCTGGTATACTCGCTGAGCAAGGAGACCCATCAACGCCACGTCAGGGAGGTCCTAACCCGACTGCTATGTAATCAATTATATGTGAAGGCTGAAAAGTGTGCCTTTCATGTGTCCTCTGTCTCCTTTTTGGGTTACAGGATATCAGAGAACGGTATTGAAATGGAGGTGGACAAGGTGGAAGCGGTCAGAGGAGGGCACGTACCCACCACAGTGAAACAATCGCAAGGCTTCCTTGGCTTCGCAAACTTCTACCGAAGATTAATCCGCTCCTTCAGCACCATAGCCGCGCCCCTGACTACTTTGTTGAAAGGGGGGGTCCGGAGACTAACATGGTTCGTCGAGGCAGAGCGTGCCATGACGAGGTCAAAGGAGAGGTTCACCTCGGCACCTATCCTGCGTCACCCCGATACAAACCTTCCTTTTGTGGTTGAGGTGGACGCTTCCGAAGTGGGGTTGGGAGCGGCGGTACTCTCACAACGACAAGGTAACCCAGGAAAGCTCTACCCTTGTGCCTTCTCCTCTAGGAAGTTGACCAGCGCAGAGCGCAACTACGAGGTCAAGGATCGGGAATTGCTGGCGGTGGTTGAGGCATTGAAGACATGGAGACACTGGTTGGAGGGAGCTAAGCACCCTTCCCTGGTTTGGACTGACCACAGGAATCTGCAGTACCTGCGGGCGGTGAAGAGGCTGAACAGTCATTGAAACTATGTTAAATCAACATTCCGTTGTCAACATTAAGTCATTGAATCAACATCGAAATCTGATGTTGATTCTACATCATGTTGCACCCTGTTTTAATATTGAAACAATGTTGAAATCCTGTCCATAGATCAACGAAATTTCAATGGTATTTCAATTACCCAGAATATTGAAACAATGTAAAAATTTCAACTAAACTAAGGATCAACGTGATTTCAATGGAATTTCAATCGTTATTAAGCCATATAAAATTATTGCTATTATCTACACAGCAGCTAGCTATCAAACGTTAGCTTGGTAATTACGTTGCTAGTCTGTGAACTTGGCAGTAGCCATGTGTTGTCGTCTGCCTTGGAATAGACATTTCATCACAACAATCATCTTCTCGTTGTTAGTCATGTTTGCAATGGAAATCTTTGCGTAATAATAGGCAAATATTCCCTCCATACTTGTGGACTAGGAGTGGGAATTCATATTATATGTTGAGAATACTACTACCGGTACTGCAGAGATGACGTATGAATGGCGCTGCAGGGAAAACCAGCCCTAAATCACATTAAATATGTTCTGAGAGAACTATTTTGTAAAACGGAAATATGTCAAATATGAACGTATGAGAGGGTCAATTACGTTTGTAGGGAACTAAATTGAACACTCAAATAACGTTCAATATAAACAGTAGAAGATCATGACGTAGCATCTAAATACCATAGTTTTTGCGTATAAATCCGCGACTTGCATGCCAGTGTTCGCGAGTTCAAATCCAGACAGGCACTTTGTGTGTTTTGTGCAGACACGCGATTGTCGGTTTTTGTAATGTTAATCCTAACCTTAATTCTAACCTTAACCTCAGTAACGTCATATCTAACCTTAACCGTTAGTAACCTCATGCCTAACCTTAACCGTTAATATCCTCCTACCTATAACCTTAACTGTGAATGTTGGAATATAATTTAGAACGCTATGGAATGTATGGAATGTTCTCGCATAAATCCGCTAAACGAAATGTAACGGAGCAACGTAATTCAGGTACTAATATAGCCTAATAACAAAACGTGCAGTTCAAACGTTAAAACACCCTAAATAGGTAGGCATAGAACGTAATTTAGGTTTTCAAAATAGTTTCCTGAGAACGTAATTTGGGAGAAATTCTGAGATTTACGGTTGGGGAAAACATAACTGACATATTGAAACAAGTAGGGCATGTTCTGCAGTGCATGTGAATTGTTTGTAGAATATTGAGTGAAATTATTAATTTCATCCATTTCGGAATAAGGGTGTAAAATAAAAAAATATGGAAAAAGTGAAGCGCTGTATATATATGGCCAAAACTAATTAGTAGAATTTAGTTCAGCCTCCGGTGCATTCCTAGGCTAGGTTGTCTGGTATTGTTCCTGTGTCATGTTTTTGGATTACTGCGTACCTTTTCTTGTTTTTGTTTGATGAAATATTCAAACCAACTCTGCACTTGCTTCTGCATCTTGATACTTCAGCTCAGCGTGACACTTTTGCCATTTAAATTGTTTTTGAAGAGTTAAACATACATGCCCAAAAGAGGCCAATAAACAGTGAACCAAGTGTTGACATGCAAAAATCTAAAAGACAAGTGGATAGTGCCTGTTAGGGTATGTGGTTTTGACTTTGTTAAAGGAACACTTCAGACCCCTGAACAGCTCAATACCGTTGTGCTGGTCATCTTGCGGACACGACAGTGACAAAACAAAACCTCCCACTACGTTCGGTAATTCCCAACTTGGCCAACGTAAGCTGCCCAAAAACTTCAATAAAAAAAATTGTGTCATTTTTTCAAATACTAAATGTACGTTTTTAACGCAAGTCAATCTTTGAATCTATGGAATCAGATTTGTGCCAATAATATCAAACAAAACTTTTTGAATATCAAACAAAAATCACTAACTCAATCAAAAAAATAATAAACTCAAAAGCAAAATTTTAAACTTGCAAACAAAACATTTTTGTAGTTGTAACCTATTGGTCTTTTATTTGTTTGATAACTTGTAATTTTGTTTACAGTTCCTACTAATTCTTTCGCAATGATCAGTCTTTTGCTCTCTCTATCACGTTTGCAGTTTCGCTCCCAGCTTTTTCGTTTACGCTTCCAAACTTTTTGATTGCAATTCTGGCACAAACCTCTTGCGGGGGTGGGCCTTTCAAGGGTGCATCCCCATTGGCTAAAGAGATTTTAAGCGATAGTTCAGTGCCCCGGAAGTTCTTCCGTGCCTTCATCCACGCAATGTGGCTTGCAGCGGACAAGTTTTATGTCCTGTTATGACAGCTGATAGACTGACAGAGAAATTTCCCTCAACCAAAACAAACTACTGGAATAAAAAAAGATTAATAAAATGTAAGT